>PVHP010011534.1:0-45826 GCA_004024765.1 Zapus hudsonius | reverse complement strand
CACATGAAGCTGGGACTAAATTATTGATGGGGACATGCAGAAAGAAGTGACTGAAATCTCAAGTGAATGTCTTATGCCTCAGTCCCCACCTTCCTTCCATGAGAGATCATCAATAGAATGTTTTGAGGATCTTTTGCCAATAGTTATAGCTGTTTGAGGAAGACAGCAATGGTTGCAATTCTCAGAGGACAGCATTTAACAGAAGTTCAATTTGCCCTTCCAAATCCACCAATCAGATTAAACCATTCCTCTGTTTTATGAAAGAAGAGCAAGGGAACAGAGATCTAAGACAAGACTGTTCACCTATGAGGTGAATATTTACTCTACAGGGGAGCAAATGTTAGGACCAGAGAAGTTCCCTATACTTTTCCCAACACTAATGAAATCACAATGAAGATTGAATAACTTTTCAGACTTTCATTCAGTTCTAAAAATAATCTTACTATCTCTATTAATTATAATCATAAAAATAACTAAATGTGGGCTGGTGAGATGGCTCAGCGGTTAAGGCACTTGCCTCCAGTGTCTAAGGCCCTGGGTTCAATTCCCCAGGACCCACATAAGCCAGACCCACAAGGTGGTGGCCCTGGTCTCTCTCTCTCTCTCTCTCTCTCTCTCTCTCTCTCTCTCTCTCTCTCTCTCTCTCTCTCTCTCTCAACTCTCTGCTTGAAAATGAATAAATAAAATATTTTTAAAAATAACTAAATGTGTTGGAACAAAATTTTCTCATTTTTAAATTGTCTTTGTACCTCACAAATCTTTAGCTTATCACTATAATTTTTTCTTTCTTCCTAACTAAAACATAAAAATCAGTCAGAATATTACTATTAGTGGTCATCTAATATATTGCTAAGTCACTTTACTCTCTATATAAAACAAAAATAATCTTGGCTACTATAGGTCTAATGCTATTTTAGGCTTTTCTAGACAGAACATTTTATAGGAAAGGTTGAACAACATCCTAACTCCATGTGCACTTTGCAAACTACTTTGATTCAGTTATCTGTTCAAAGAGGAAGAGGAATGAATTCTGATAAGACATGATATATAAAAGAAGAACCAAATAAATAAATGTTTTCTTTAAGTGTGTTTTCAACCAGGAACATAAGATTAAAGCTGAACTAATACAATGCAGATGGCATATATATATATATATATATATATATATATATATATATATATATATATATCATACACCTACTAACCACTCTATAGTTTAGGTTGCTTAAATTCACAAATGCGTTTTTTAAATGTGCACATCTCAAACCATTTGTTTTGTTTTGTTTTGTTTTCCAAGGTAGGGTCTCTCGCTCTAGCCCAGGTTGACCTGGAATTCACTATATAGTTTCAGGGTAGCCTCAAACTCACAGCAATCCTCCTACCTTTTCCTCCCGAGTGCTGGGATTAAAGGTGTGCTCCACTGTGCCATTCTGCTATTAGTTCTTGCTCCCTCTAAGGAAGAAAGGATGCCTGTCTAGTGTTATTGTCAGGCATTTCTGATGCTAAAGAAACCAATGAATCTACTACATAGTCTGTGTTCTGAATGCAAAATTTATATTTAAGAGAGAACTGTGTTCCTTTACATTTATTTGGTAGGCATCACCATGGTAACTGAGCACTTTCGGAAACCTAATTTATGACATACAAAAAAAAATACAAAGAAAGATCTTATGTTTTCCATGATTTGTAGATTGAAAGGGGGAAATGTGGGCTCACATCTTTTGGAAGGAAAAAATCTAAGAAACAATATGGACAGGAGCAATCCCTTTGTTGTATATAAAAATTTGGGTCTCTCAAGGCTGTGCTGTAAGAACTCAATAGGGTGGCTGGAGGGAGGGGAATACAGTCTCACAAAGAAAAATTCAATCTTGGTACACAAAGGACCACAGATAGAATCAGCGGATCATCTCAGCTTGCAGATGAGGACTTGGAAGCCTGCTCTTGAGGAGGCAGTGTCCAGGAACACACTTACACTTCGTAGATAGCCCAGTCTCAAAGGAGAACCAGTTGCCTCCCAGTTGTCTGTTCTTTCCATAGGCTCACACATTTGATGGCCCCTTTCTAGCACCTTATTAAAACACAACTTGAGTTGAGAAGTCTTCAGATTCTGAACAGAATAAATTTAATTTCTTTAAAAGCTGGGTTAGGGCTGGAGAGATGGCTCAGCAGTTAAGGCACTTGCCTCCAGTGCCTAAGGCCCTGGGTTCAATTCCCCAGGACCCACATATGCCAGACCCACAAGGTGGTGCCCTGGTGCGCTCTCTCTCTCTCTCTCTCTCTCTCTCTCTCTCTCTCTCTCTCTCTCTCTCTCTCTCTCTCTCTCTCTCTGTATCTCTCTGCTTGAAAATGAATAAATAAAATATTTAAAATAAATAAATAAATAAATAAAAGCTGGGTTAAAAAATATTAATTCTAACAACCAAAGAAGTTCTACATTCCAGTATAAAACTTACATGGTTTGAATGTGTCTTTTCTATTTATGGGAAAGCATCGTGAACCATAAAGGTCTGAGGTTTTAACCCTGGTTGGAAACTAAACTTTCAATGGGGCTAGTAGACAATATGAGACTTCTGTGTCCAAAACAATTGATTCAGGGACCATTCCTTAACAATGCCTACAGAGACTGTTCACCTATTATTTGCCTACATTGGTACTTTAAAGAGTTAATGAAGCTTTTAGTTGGGCAAAATTAAAGAGAGCATGGAAAGAGACTAGATGTTGTGGTACACACCAATAATCCAAATATTCCAGAAGGTAAAGGCAGGAAAATTACTGCAAATTCAAGGCCATAGTGAGTTCTTAGGCAGTCAGGGCTACATGGACCCAGTCTCAAAAAAAAAAAAAAGACAGAAAGAAGGAAGGAAGGAAGGAAGGGAGGGAGGGAGGGAGGGAGGGAGGGAGGGAGGGAGGAGGCAGTCTGTTCCTCACAGCAACAGCTGAGTATCATATTTGTACTATGGACCTAAACTTCACCTTCCCAGGGTAAGATAACTAAGTTCAGTGATGTTTGCATACGCAGTGAACTGTTATACAAGAACAACAAATAAGAATTCAAACCTTGTATAATGTACAGTGAGCCCATCCCAAGAGAGACTTTATTTTTATTGTATTAAACAGTAAGAAAACTTTTCCTAACTGGGTATGATGGCTCACACCTATAACCTCAGCACTAGGAGGCTGAAATAAGATCAATGTGAGTTCAAGACCAGCCAGGGCTACAGAGTGAGTTCCATGTCTGCCTTCGCTAGCATGAGACCCTGCCTCAATCAATCAATCAATCAATCAATCAATGGAAAAAAGAAGAGAATTTTTCTTTTGCTCCAGAAGCCAACCTACCTTTCAAGACTATTTGCTATACAAATATGCTTGAATATTTAGTCCAGGGTAAATTCAGCAAATGCCTTTGCTTACAAAAAGCAAAAGACACTTAGAAAATTGTCTTTGAACAATAGCCACCTGTTGTTGCCACATTGTCTTGGGCTCTGGAAAATTTTGCCAAAATAGAGAACTCCATTGGCCATGAAGATTAATCTGATCAACAGAGGCTAAATCCTGCCGCCTGCAAATTTTCACTAATGAAGCTTCACCAGAACACAGCCACTTGTTGATGTGTTGTCTGTGGTCACGTTTATGCTTCAGTGACACTGTCCACAGTGCTTTGACTCTCTGCCCATTGCTAAATGATTTTCGGTTAACGCAGGCAACAACTAGTAGTGTGTGTGTGTGTGTGTGTGTGTGTGTGTGTGTGTGTGTATCACAAAGTAGTCTCACTGGTCACAAAGCATAACTAGTCCACCTTTGTCTCTAAAAGATGAAAATGTTATTGGGACTGTTTTAGAGAAATTTTCCAATCATAGACAATTTTTTTGGTTCTACCTCAGGAAATCAATGACTTTTTCACCTTTATGTATTTATTTTCTTGTCATATATGGGCTGTTGATATGGTAGAAGCAGGATGCATTACCAGACGCACAAGTTCTGTTTCATTCAATAAGGAAGAATAATAACTTTATATGAATAACAAGTATGGCTGGTGCGGTAACATAAATGTTTCCTCAGTCAAGGTACCATTGATCATTTGAATGTCTCTTAACGATTACCCCTAAGGTACAAGTTGATTCCGGGTAGAAAGGAACGTGAGATGGAAAAGAAGCCATTACTCCCAACATAGGTCATTAGATTTTCATAGGATGTCAAGTTAATGCTCCGATTTCCCTCATAGGCACAAAGTCCTGAGAATACAAGGCACTCCTGGAAAGTTCCATTTATATTTCAGGGGGCCTCTAAGAAGAACCTACATTAGCTAGAAAACAAAGGTTGGCAATTGCCTTTAGTATGGATGCGAAGAAGCTAATAACCTTAAGATTCTCAGTTCTGGTAGAATACTTGAGGTTGGCCCTTGTTTTTGAAGGGACTACTATAAGTCTAACCTGTCTTATGTACACTAACAGGTGGGTTTCTACTTCATAAAATTATTCAGTGATAGTTATAGAAACGGGACAGAAAGCCACCTGAAGGAATGGACAGGAGTTGTAGGTATGTTAGAGTTGAGACCTACACAATGTTTCTAATCAAGAACGATAAACTGTAGACAGACATATGGTATGGGATGGCAGACTCCACTATCAGTTAAATTAAGACGATGTCAAGTGTGAGAGAACCATTCCAAGGAATGTTATTTTGTGAGCCCAAGTCCTGGAGTGTAAAAGCAAATACCATTAATGTGTTCCTCCCTATTATCTCCGAAGGCTTAATAATTCCATTTCTAAGAACAGAGCTGTCTTCCTTCCATTCCCATGAAACTTGCACATTCCATCCCCAGAACTGTAACTTCACTTTTTCTCTAATAATCCACTGCTCATGTTAGATCATCTGTTAAGAATAAGATACAAGAAAGACAAACACACTTTGGTAAAATTAACAGACCCATTATGTCCCAACTTTGATCCATGTAAACCACAGTAGGAAATCAGCAAGAAATATATTCAACAAAATATTCATCATCCTGATGATCTAGGAACATGTTGATTCACCCAGAGAGTCTATGTGGGTAAATCAGGAATCAATTTGTACTCTTTGACACCTATTTGACTGGCCTACCACTAAAGGCATGTATCAGCAAATCTATTATGGAGTTCCATTTAGAATTGAAAAATATTGTATGCAGGAATATTTATGGTGGAATCTTGAGTTTTCAAAAATGTCCAAATAACCACACCATTACCTTCCATTCTGATTCCTACCCAAGACAAGTCTAAGAGAGAATGATCCCTTTTCTGGATACACACATGTTCTGAACCACCTCATCAAGGTGTGAGAGAACTACAAGTAGAAATATTTTTAAGTTTAGCAGTTTCTACAGATGACAGAAGGCATGGAAGCTACATCAAACACGTTGAACCTTTGACTCCCTATTGGGTAAATTTATGATGAAAAATATATTTGTATCACATAGTAAATGCCCCAAAACCAAATATACCAAGGTACTGTTAAGGGTCCTAATGGCATGACCATAGTCAGACAATAAAAGAGAAATATCAATTTCATAACCTAAAATAATACCCAGAGCAGAAAATTAGCACTGTCCCCCAAAGTACAATCAACCTGCCAAACATAGATGAGGACTCCAACACCATATGATGTGACTTCCCTTATTGCAGGACAAATGGGTCAATCTGGGACAGGTATTACAGGTATTCTATACACCTAGTCTGTGACAGTGAGTACACTGGCCTGTTCAGAACAAAGATGGATCCTGGATGAAATGATAGCTATCTGGGCACAACAAGATTTATTACTGACTTAATTCTAATTGCTTTTAGAAGACAATAAGCCCTCATCATAGATACCTATACAAGTTTGATCCACAGCGATAATACATCAAAGATTTCACTGGCCTATAGAGGTAGGGATACACTTAATTTACCTGTCATAATTCTTCTTATGACAGACATGTAGCTAAAATATTAATAGCAACCTAGAGGAGATAAAAATATGAGTTTTTTTGTCATGAAGACTACAAGCTAGAGGCATGAGAATAGTCTTTTCCCCTCATCATAAGACATTATCTTTATATACTAGAGGTAAACAAGCCTGCCTCTTGATTTAGAGGGAAACATTACTGTCATCTTCCAATACCATTCACTGCTGAAGGGTAGTACCTAGACGGGTATCACAGAACAAAGGCAGCCAGCATCTTTGAAAAACTGTGAAAGACCCACAAAGTGTTTCCCAGTCATGTAAACAATGGGTGAAATGATTTTAAAAGTAAATCTCTGAGCATATCATCACTTCTATGCCAATATATTAAACTTTGACATATTTATCAAGGTGACACTGACAATCAATAAACTTCCCATTTTTAGGGTAGAGGCTGTGTTCAGTTTTGACGTGTGTGTATATATACCCATGAAGCCAAGAACATATTATGACTATAGCCATCACTCTCAAAAGTTTCCTGGTGTCCTTTGACTTAATTCTAGCTGTCATTCCTCCTTTTGTTAAATTTCAGATGAGTTTTACCCAAAGTTGATGAAATGAGTTGAATATCCAATTTCTCCTTCGAAGTAGAAATTATATTTTTACTAGACAAGGCATGATAAGTACTCTTGGTGGGTGTGTGTGCTTTAGGGTGTAGTCTGAATAAATGGTTGCACTAAAAAACTAAGAAAAGTTTTCCATCATTATTCTTAATGTCATGTGGATAAGGCATTTAAAATAGTTATGAAGTTTAATGTTATTCAATGGAAATTTTCATTTTGAGAATTTTCCTGTCAAACATTATCTTCTTACAATATTTAGGTAATTGCTGAAATATAATGCCTTGATTTTCTTTTAAGAAGTTTTCTATCTTTTTTTTTTCTCTAGAGTTGGTTCCTAAGAAAGAAAAGCAGTTCCATTATTTCTTTTGGAGGCAAATGAAGATAATTTAAATGTTCTTTTCATCTTTTAAAGAAAGATATTGTCATAGTTAGCCACAGGTCACTGGGATGAATCTTCAAACCAGGCACAATTTGGAGAAGGAAAGTATTTATTGAAACTACAGATCGAGGGGAAGTTCTGTAACAGTGAAAGAGGCTGGCCCTCTTTTTTACAGGTCCGAGCAGAGAGAAAAACCCATCACCTACACCACACACAGAACAGGGAACAGGCAGGAAGGGGGCCAAGAAGAGAATTTCTTCCCCTTTATATAGCCTTAGGGTGGGGTCTTACAACCATTCCCCAGGCTTAATGGCTTTCTGAGTCTCTGGAATTTCCTTCCTGCACTGCCCACACAGGAAAGGATGTTTACTTCTAGCTTCTTTGAACTTTCTTTACATCCTGCCCCTTGTCCAGAGGCTGCCTTCCTGTAAACATCCTCAGCGACCCACCCAAGATAATTTAATTAAAAAGATCCAGGTTGACAACAAAGCCTAACCATCACAGATATGGTCTCCCTGTTTTGGAATTTTCCAAAGTAATAATTTGATCTTCATAGTCTTTGGAATATGAAAGCAAATAATATAAAATGTCATGGTTGCATGTTACATTAACACAGTATGAAAACAGCTAAATAAAATTCTTCCATATATGGTTTATCATATTATTAATCCAATATTACTTTAATTAAATAGTAAAGAATGGCTAGACCATTCTGTACATCATTCACTATGAAGTATAACAGATTTTATAATATGGATGCCTAAGAATTATTTGAACTGCAATTTTCACTTGCAATGGTCCTTGGACTAAATTCCTATATAAAGAAAAAATTCAATTGCAATGCATAGCATCTTAAGCTTGCTTACCCAATGAAGATCAGGGGAATTATAATTGCAAAGCACTAAAGAGCATACAATTAACCCAGCAACCTCTCATGTCTGCTTTTAAGATGTAAAGTACACAATATAAGCTATTTCATATTTATATTCATCACATGATTAAACATTTTATTGTATTTTTGGAGGGGGTGGTTATTTTTTTAATCAAGTTATTTTAAAACATTGTACCTTTGTTTCGGTGCATCCTAAAAGCTAGAAGTCTGTCCTACAAACCTTCACTTCATTTCATCTGGAAATATACCACAACAATAAAAGAAATACTAACACATTGCCACACAGTAGCCTTAAATATGTTGCAAAATGCAGAAAATAACTTCATTGTTTTGCTATCAGAAGCAATGACAGTTGGATAAAAGGAAATAAAAGATTTTTTAAATTAATTTTTCAATATCTTAAATGAATGCTATTTTCAGCAGAGATTTCAATACCTTAGATGAATACTATTCTCAGCAGAGATATTATTAGCCAAAAAATCATTTAATGAAACTTCCAAGCTTTAAAAACTAGTCATATGTAAGCAAGTAGGTATCACAGAAGATAATGTGGGGGAGAGGTGACCAAATCTACCCACATAAAACTCTGTAAGTTTGAGTCCTTTTGTTATCATATTCTTTTGCTTCTCTTTTCTTCCTTCTGCTGAATTTTACTTAAGAGCATGTTAATTAGACACTTTGGGGAATTTTCAAACCTCTTGGTACAATTTATGCCATTACTTAACATTTCCAACCTTTTGACATTGTGACATGACATTGTCGGCCTATAAAGTTCATGCTGGAGAATTGCACAATGGAGTTACCCAAAAATGCAAAATATATATATATATCTTAAAATGTCATAAGAAAGTCTACACTTTGTGTTGGGCTGTAGGTAAGACACACATGCTGGAAGATAATCCATCTACATCTTGTATCAGTCTATAGATCACATTCTTCTGTCATCTTGAATACCTTCATTCTTAGTGAGTTATTCTCAGCAGCACTGCTATAACTATGAAACTCGGACTTAACTTCTTCAACTGTTTCTTTACTATCCTCTTAAATTACCTTTCCTACCAAATAATCTAAATCTCAAAGTTTTATCCTTAGAATCTAACACAGAAAAATGAACTAACAAATGTGTTTTTAAACTTTTATAAATTTACACACACACACACACACACACACACACACACACACACACACACACACGACTGAGGAGATAGCTAAGTGGTTAAGGTACTTGCAGTTCAGGTTCCCAGTGGCCACATTAAATGCTGGGATATGGTAGTATGTGCCTACAATCCCAACAGCTCTGGAGAGGTGCAGACAGAGACCATAGATTCTTAGGATTTACTGGTATAGTCTAGCCAAATCAGTGAGCTCCAAATTTAGTGAAAGATCCTATCTCAAAAAAAAAAAAAAAAAAAAAAGGCTTGGTAGTTAAACCCTATGGTAGTTTAAGTGGATGTCTCCCAATAGATTTGGGGGTTTTATTAAAGCTTGTAACTTGAAGGAGATGTCACCTTCTGAGGACCCCACTGTCCAGCCCTAAGGTGTTACTGGGGGTGGATCTGGAATTCCAGCCTAAGGTATGCAGAGAGCAGTCTAAGCTCTGCCTGAGTTCTCTACTGTTTGCTTGTGTGTGGTGCAGGTGATGGGCTTCTCTCTCTGCTTGGACCTGTGAAAGGGGGCCAGCCTCCATGATGAAACTTCCCCTGGATCTGTAAGCTTCAATAAATCCCTTCTTCTTCCCCAAAACTGTGCCTGGTTTGGAGGTTCATCCCAGCAACTGAAGCCGATTATGACACTTCCCATTGTCAATCGCTGCATGAACACACATGTGCACAAGCACCCCCACACAGGTGCCCACACGCATATGAACAAGCGTGCACACAAGGACTCACTGTACACATCCAAACCCAAGGCAACAGTGGTACACATATCTGCAGATGTCTCTCCTTTTCTTTCAGATTAGCATGACTTCTGAAACCAAAGACAAAAACGGATGTGGCAGGAGAATGATGTTGCCAGTTGTCTGGTTTCAATACATGAACTGCACACTTAAATTCATAAAGTTGGTAAGTTTCAAGTTGTGCACATTTTATCTCAATTAAAAAATTAAAAGAGCAGTTCTTTGAAAAACTTAATCTTCTCTGCTCCACACCACAAATCACAGGCTCCTCTCCACTAGACAACTTGTTCCCATCCTTCAAGCTTTAATTCAATAACTACACCTTTTGAGAGGTGAAGGAGGGCCCACCCCTTCCCTGCAATCACAGCTGAGACAGGGAGAATGCAGCCTAGGCACAAGGGGTCCTTCTTTTGGCAGTAACCAGGGAGCTGGGGTTGTGCAAATCCTTGCAGCCGCTCACCCCGTGATCTGCCATTTTATGAAAGCTAAGCACCGCTTCTCAGAAGGCACCAAGGAAACCAAGAAATAGTGAGCCACTTTCATTTGGTGGGCCATACTTTCCATTGCTGGGCTAACAGGCTCTTCTGATTGGTCCTCATGATTTTCACCTCATTTGTATGCACCTGACCAATCAGAGCTATCTTGATCTAGATAAAGCCTCTCCACCACCACCCAGAGTTCAGAGTTCAGAGCTGTTGTGACCATCTTTATATCCTCTAGGTCAGCATTGTGCTGCCCTGAGTTCAGAGCTGCCACTTTTCCTGTCCTATTGTGCTCCCACATAAATGAAGTCCTCGTCCTTGGTTTACCCCTCACTGCCTTCCTGTCCACCTCATTCTTCACGGTGGAGACATAAGAACCCAAAAGAAGAATTGGCTTAATCCCTTTGAATGTCTTCTGTGACCTCCCCAGGTATCAGCCTCCCATCCCAATCCATCATCACACACTTACAAGCATCTGTCTACTTGTTTTATTCTTTCATGTGTCTGCTCACATACGTGGAAACTTTATGGTGACAAAAGGCTATTGATTTCTTGGTTTATTTAGCATGTGGCATAAATTTGGAATCCTACAAATGAAAACTGAATGGATAAAAGTATTGGATTTGGGGGCTGGAAAGATGGCTCAGCAGTTAAGGCACTTGCATTTAAAGCCTTACTACGTGGGCTTGATTCCCCAATATTCATGTAAAGCCAGATGCACAAAGGCCACATGTGTCTGGAATTTGTTGGCAGTGACTAGAGGCCCTGCTGTTCCCATTCTCTCCCTCTCCCTCTCGTCTCTTCTCTCTTTCTGTCTCCTTTCCTTCTCTTCCTCTGTTTCTCTCTGTGTCTTCTCTCCTCTCCTTCTCTCTCTCACTCTCTCTCTCTGATTGCCAATAAAATACTTTTTAAGTATTGAATTTTATTGGAAAAACAAACAAATAAACCCCAAAGTGATAACCACATCTACATACAGGTATTAATGCCCAACTTTCTTTTCACTTTTGTGCTAACATGGATTAGGGAACATTCTCCAGAAAACTCCACCAAAATGCATTACATTGGAAGGAAAATGCATTAATGTATTATCATATATGTATACAGATTTTTTTAACTAATCAGGAAGTCAAAGAATAGAGTTCGGAGGTATAGAACCAATCTTTCTATGGCGCATGTTGTTGCCACAGGAAGAATCCAAACCAGCCACTGATGCTTAAGGAGAAAAATGTAAAGAGGACAATCACGGTGGGTCCATGTAGGTTCTATGTAGGTTATATTTGATTATTGGTGTATTACTAATTTGAAGCATTACTTCCTGGAAGGAGGAAGGGCCTCATAAGACTCAGCAAGTTATTGAAACATACAAAGTTCACCTTTCACAAGGTTATACAAGCAGTAATAACTGCTTGGGAGGAGAAGATGCTTCCGTGGAACTGCCTGCAAATTGGCGGGGAGTTTTAGGAACACAACTTTCATGCTGGGGTGGGGCCTTTGTTGACTTATCTACCACTAAGTCAGCCAAGCTCCTGCAAGAAACCTTAATAAACTCATGTATTCATTAAGCTAGAAGTGGGTGGAATAATTTCTTTGGTCTTTTTCCACTGCCCTATCTGAGAATAGATATTTGTTTGTGTCTTCCTAGTAAAAGCAGGAATGATAAGTGGAGAAGGCCAAAGAAAACCAGTCAACAATTCCCCACATTCCTGACCTGCATGTACAATAGCATATAGTTTCCATCGGGAAGGAAAACTAATTTTAACACTAGGCATGCTGAATTTTTGTTAAGAGAGTTAAATTACTGAAAACAAAACTCCTTTGACAGCTATAGATATAAATTACATTTTGGATTTTCCACGCTATTGTTTACCATGGGTAATATGATAGTCTAGAGCCAGTGGAGAACCTTGATCAATCCAAAAGTGAAGACATTCACCAACTCCTGCATATTCAAATGTATTAAAGTTACTTCAGTTGTGAAAAGAAATTCCTTACAGAAATAAACAGTGCATGAGAAAATAGTATTTTTTTCATAAAGAATCATATAATTTACTTTCATCATTCACCAAGATTGCTGAGTCAGGGACAAAAGGGACTGAGGACAGCAAGACCCAGTGGCCTCACTGTCAGAGATGTTTTGGCACTGCTACCCTACTGTGTTCAAAGAGGGAGACAGGAAGTGAACGCTGATGGCAATGCAGAAAGAGAGTCACTGAGGGAGGCGACCTGGACAAGTAGTAAGGAATTACACTGCTCCCATAGCCACACTTGAAGGAAATTACAACAGAGCACGAATACATTTCTCAGAGCAGGACTTTCTTTCCCAGCATTGTTCTGATATATATAAGTAAAATGACTGTCTCTCAGCTTCAAATAATTAAATAATTCCTCCCAAGAATGCATACGAAAAACACACATCTTGTATACTGCAGTAGACTGTGTAACTACACACACACACACACACACACACACACACACACACACACACACACACACATGAAAGTACTGCTCTTTCCGTAGAGAAATTAAGCACGCTCTCTCTGTTGAAGTGAGAAAGTTTATGACTTGCTTTGTACATTGAAAGAGCAACTTTTACCGTTCTATCATTTCATAACAATTGGCTTGTTTTTGCTGAAAAGCTTCCATTAACCTAAATCTTTGAGTGGATAGACTACTTATTATAATTTAATATATTTAACTTCCTTATTTTTGCCTATAGTGTAATTCAAGTAGTACCAAGGATCCATGAAGACCAGACTAGCTAACGGCAGCTAATGGCTACTGGGTGAAGGGAAGTCAGGTTCATCAGTGGTGTAGTGACTGTTAAGTTGTCCATTTCACAGTAGATAACCTTCTACCTAGGATCATGCAAGCAGTCCCAGTTTAACTCAATGGGTAAAAAAAATGCACATGTAAGTAAGGTGGGGATAAGTGGGGAATAAAAAGGATATTGATGGGAAAGGAAGGGAATAAGAGAAAGTAATTGAGAATAATATCAAAACACATTATATACATGTATGAAAATGTCAAAAATTTAAATTGTTATTGTTGATCATGGTGGCTTGTGCTTATCAAATTGCTCTTAGAATATGGGGGGTAGGCTTCAGGTAAGCACAGAAGGGAGACAAAATACTGCTTTCTTTTCAAAGAGCCCTTTTCATTGGTCGTCATTCGCAGGACATTGCTGGGTGTTCAGAAGGCAAACAACCTGCTCACTTGGCAAACTTTGGTATAAGAGAAGAAGGTAGAGCTGTGGTAACTCTGTAGTAATAGGGAGCAAAGGAAGTTCCTCTGTTTAAATAATCCGCTAATACACTCCAGTAGATAATTGAGTCAACTGTCTTCCCATTTGCTTGAACTCCTTTAAAACATCCTATGGACTATTTTCAGACAGAAAAGTCAATTGAAAAGTAAACCATTCTTTTTCCTACTTAAAGAGCAAAAGCCTAGTGTGTAGTCAGAGGGGAATGAAAACTGTGAAATCACTCTTACTGTTTGAACAACCATTCCAATTAAAAAGCACCCTAGGATTGGTGCACGTCAGCCACTGTGAAAGGCAGACAGAAAGGGCTCTGCTGGGAGCGCCTGTGGAGTCATTTTGGCCAGGCCCCCTCCTGGAACCAACTGATCAATAGGTCTCCTTCACCTGTTTTATAATACAGCAGGAATTATGGACACTGAAAAAAAAACCTGCAACACCTTCTCAACAAGATCCCATTAACCCAAACCCCAGCTGCCCCTGTGCCAGCTCCAGGAGCCACAGCCCTCTGGGCCATACGTACATCAGCAATGGCAGTATGGTGAGGACGTTTGGAATAACTTCAGCCACCATGTGGGGCAGCATTTTAGGAGTCTGCCAGCCCCATCATTTTCTCTACTTCTCAGAGATCCTTTATGTGGCTCAGTGGGTCATCAGGCACCTTTGATGTCCAGGTACAAACAAAAGGAGCAGATGTATAAGGGAGGGATAAACTTACAAAAGCAGCTTTACATCAAAGCTCCGTCCTCAGGTAAAGGGCTCAATCAGAGGCTTTCAAGTAGAGCTAATATGTGAAACTTTGATTTAATACAAGTGCAAGATTGAAAAAACTATTTTAAAAAAGTTAAACACAGAGAATACTGAGGGATGGTAATTACACATATGCCAGGGTTACAAATCCAACGTGATTAATAGCTCCTTCATGTAAAGCAGAGATTCAACCATGCCACTGCTGAGAGTAGTGAGTAGCATTCTTCTGCCTCCCTCCTCTCTCTTGCTCCCTTCCCTCCTCATTCCAAAAGTCATTTCTAAAATAAGTCTCAGATTACCACCTGAAATCAGAGACAAGCTCTGTGTCTTTTGTATGATAGTATAACTTCAGCATTCATTCATTGAGGTTTGAAGTAACCCAACATCACTCAACATGGAAAATATTAAAGTCTTATGCTGTGGTTTGAATGTAAAATGTCCTGCATAAGATTATACATTAAAACAATCACCAGTTGGTGGCTGTGTTTGGGAAGGGTGTGGGACCATTAGCAGGAAAAGCTTTGCTGTAGCAAGTGGGCCACGGGAGATGAGGCAGGTGTGTGTGGGGGGGGAACAGAGCTTGCAGTTTTATAGCCTGGCTCTACTTTTCCCTGACTCTCCTGCAATGTGACCAGCTGCTCCATGCTCCTGCTACCATGCCTTCCCTGCCATGATAGAACATATCCCTCCTGAATGTTAGCCAAATTAAACACTTTCCTTCCTCAAGTTACTTCTGTGGTTTGTTCACACCAATGAGAAAGAAATCAGTAGTCTTCATGGGAAGAGAAGGTGGATTGTGGATCTCAACAAATATTTGCCATATTCACTATTTATCAGTTCATTTTACTCTCATGCCCCACAATGCCCTGCTGCCTAAAGTAACATTTTGAAATATTAATCTGTGATTGCCTTTTATCGTTGTACTTACCCCTTATCTTTTTCATAATACACATAGGCAACAAGACAATAGTCTTTGCTCAAGATGAATTAGAATATATTTGCCATAGCTTAAGTGTTGAAATTCCATAAAGGAGATTAAAAGGAGATTTTTACCAATCACAATGTACTATCCAGAAACATGAAAGAAAAGGATTTTCCTTTGGGATGGGATAGACAAGAGATTCCTTTTCAGTAAGAGGAAGACCAAATGCAGAGACAGAATTCAGTGAGACTGTAGAATACAGAGTAGCTTCCCTCCACTTCCTAAGACACCTCCATGATAGAGAGCAGAGCCCAAGATAAAATAGTTGTGTCCTCTAAGGGGGCAGATCCTCAGGACTCAGGTGAGCCTCTGGACTGACAAGTCCTAGCAATGAATAAGTTATATAAATATCTCAGTGGTCTAGTCACAGAGGCAATAGAGTGCACATGTATTATCCAAGGGGATTTGTTAGACTAGCTCACACCACAATGACTGGAGAAGCAGAGAACTCAGGCTATGAAGCTGAATGCCTCACATTCTTGATGGGTCAGTCGACACTGAGCAGAAAGAAGAAGCTGGCATCTGATGTCACCAGAGGACAGCAACAGTAGTAGCAGACACGCATGCTCAGGAAGAAGTGAAGGCAGGCAGCCCTGCTTTCTGCATAGAACTCCTTATATATGGGACACCCACTAGAAGGTGTCACTCAAACTGAGGGTGGGTCTTCCCTACTCAGTTAATCTTCTCTGGAAATACCCTCACAGACACACCTAGGGGATGGATCCAGATGATTCTAGGTCCCATCAATTTGACAACCAAGATTAACCACCACAGCACTCTGTGAGAAAAGGCTATGGATCCAGAAGCTCACTCCTTCCCTCTGTGCCTTGACTGGAACTAGAGCAGACACTGGAGGGCATCAAATTCATAAGAACTAGTATGTCTCTAACCCATTATTGTCCAAGGCATGTCTATTTCTTCAGAGTCTTGAACCACTCACTAATAACTTCAGAAAAAGAAAAACATCTCCAGATTCTTGGAAAAAAATGTCTAGATCCTTGAATAAGTTTGTCATCTTTCTCAGGGTCCCTTTCAGCAAGTTCCACCCAAGCATTAAGTGTATTTTGAATATTAAGCAAGTTCAAAAGGGCTGGAGACCAGATGTTTGGTTCTACAGAAAAAGTACTTGTAAGAAATAGTACTCAGGTTACCAGATAAATTTATACCATCACTTTAACATGAGAGAGGTCCAGCTTAGAGCTAAAACTAAAAGAGAGAAAAAGAAAGAAAATCTTCCTCAAATGTACTCCAACTGTCTCTCCCCACGCTTCTGCTTTAATTGCCCACACTGCTGTGAGCACTATCAATTACAGCCTTTCTTAACCCAAAACAATTTAAATCAAAATAAAGTTAACTCAGGGGAAGGGCAAAGAGTTAAAAATAATTCTTTTAATACTAAGAGTCCTGTTGATACCATACTTTCATTAACAACTTCCACTTATATGAACCAACTGCAAAAATATCTGTTGGACTTTGAATGTTACAGGTGAAATGTTAGTATGTTGTTGTTTGTATGTGCTTGCATGCCCTGCCTGAAGCCAGAGGAGATGACAATTAGCAACATTTCTTCATTCTTGAACATGATAGTGAATAAGTTTAAAAATAAGTTGGTAGGGATGGAGAGATGATGCAGCAGTTAAGAGCACTTCCTGTGCAAAGCATGAGGGCCTGAGGAGGCTTGAGAGAGGCACCCCTTCAGTTAGAACACTGGGACCCACATAAACATCTGGGCCTGGCATGTAAATCTGTTACCCCATTCTTGTGGGAGACCGAGACACAAGATGGTGGAGCTCAGGAGAATATCTAGAGTCATCATTCCCCTCAGCAACAACAAACAAAGGAAAAAAAATGTCTACCTCTTTCACAATTCATTAACCCCTACCCCATGGACTGGTCCAGCAAACCCACTGAGGAGGGCTCCCAGTTGTTTGGGGGCAGGGAGAAGGGAAATGGGGGAAAATTTTTTAAAAAATGGAAAAGCTCCAAGATTAGTAAGAGACTCCAGGTCAAATAAAACAGCAGAAGACAATGTGGCAGGATACACAATGTTCTACTTGGCTGCCACAGATGAGTACTCCCGCACCCTGCAGGCAAGCATATGGGCTCATACGTGTGCATAAACTGCACCCCTAACAGACACTCACATGTACACACATGCACGCACACACACAAGCAAAAGGAAAATAATAATAGCAATAAATTGGGAGCCAAAAGAAACATGCAATTGGACCCGGTATAGTGGTGCCTACCTTTAATCCTAGCACTCAGCAGGCAGAGGCAGGAGGATCACTGTGAGTTCAAGGCCACACTGAGACTACGTAGGGAATTCCATGTCAGCCTGGGCTAGAGGGAGACCAACCAAAAAAAAAAAAGCAACTAAAAAACAGAAGCTAACTCATAAATGAATGAAATTAATTTTAACAGAAAAAATATCGAAAGCCTGTTGATTTACCTGAAATGAGTTCAAAATGGGGAATAATATCAGTCAAACATGAACAGTTACATAAAGTGAAACCGACCAAATCCACAGGACAAAAACTATTTTTCCTGGGAACCTGTGAGGAAGTCAGCAGCAGCCTTCATGGTAGCTGCACAGTACATGTGGCGATGTTCCTCACAGGACTCTTTCCTAACACCATCAGTGCAGCCCAGTGATGCAATGCCAAAGTGCAATTTAGCAAAAGCACTTCTGCAGGAGAAACCAGAGATGGAACAAAGGTCCCAGCTCTGTGCTTACCTGATGTGAACCAATAATTGATTTTGAGGGAATGGATGGCAAATCCTTTGAGCAAGCTTTCTGTAAGCACTGAGCAATACAGAGCCTCGATAATGCCTCTTTCAAGTTCTGAGGTTGTTAGTATTTTAGGCTGCAAGCTGGAAGTAAGTCATCATCCTCTTAGGAAATAAAGGGGTCTAAAGAAGACTTGACTTAAAATCAACGTCACGTCTGCCTGGATGTAGATGAAAAGGAGACAGAGTGTCCTACCTTGTTTAAAGTACCTTCCTTTCAAACCAGGGCTATTGGGGACTCTGGTGTTATCACAACAAATTTATGTGAGAATAAAATGAGAACTACTATCTTCACTTCTAACCTAGAAGACACATGAATAAAAAGGAACATAGTGGCCAATCTACAAAAACTCAAAAGAGAGGAGTATCATATAAGAAAGCCTAGTGACCCTCAGTTATAATATCCATGACTGTCATAGTCAGCCATACACTGCTGGGATGAACCTTCAAACCAGGCACAGTTATGGGAGGAAGGATTTATTGAAGTTATAGATCCAGGGGAAGATCCATAATAGTGAAAGAGGCTGGCCCCCTTTCTCAGGGCCAAGTAGAGAGAGAAACCCACCATCAGCAACACACACACACACACACACACACACACACACACACACACACACACCAGTAACTCCAAAAGCAAGCAAATACACTCAAACAGGCAAACTGCAGGAACTCCAGGCTTGAGCTCACACCACTCTTTACATACTTAGAGCTGGAATTCCAGATCAACCTCAGAGACACCTTAGGGCTAGAGCCTAGGATCCAGCCAAGGTGACACACCCTCCAGCCAGGCAGCTGGAGAAAAACTTTAATGAACTCTTAAATTTATTGGGGGGGCATCCACTCAAACTGCAACAAATTTACCAGAAACCATAATTACACTTAACATCATCACAGAGTCACTCCTTTCAGAAGCCTTCTCCAAACCCAAATGATAGAAGCGTGGCTATGTGTTCAAATAACTCCTGCATGAGCCCCAGCACAGCATTTGTGACCTCGTATGTCGTACACTTACTCCTTGCAGCAGTTCAGATGCATTCCACTTGAAGTGACAGAGAATTTAACTACAGTCATAAAATAATGGTTTTCTTCACATAGAAGTAAGTTTGCCAGAAACTGAAGTAATTCAAAGACTTAAGGAATTCAGTGATGCCTGGCTGTTTGGGCATTTTCCTCATAGTCAACAGGTGACTACCAATGTATCAATCCTACATTAAGGACAGAAAGAAATGAGAGACGGAGTAGAGAAGAAGGAAGGGGAGAGAGAGAATGTCTCAGTGTTGGTTTCACTAACCAGGACAACATAAATAATCCCAGAAAAGCTATTTGCTCTTATTGAGGGACATAGCCCTCACTTCAAAAGGCTGTGGGAAGACAACATAGACAGGAATAGCTTTGTCTCAAGATTGGCTTTATGTTTCCATGGGAGTGGGCACATTATAGGGCAAGGAAAAAGATGAAACAGATGCTGAGTTTAGAACTAAAAGGCTTATCACATTCACCTATTTCCTTAATTTGATGTATAATAGCAAATATGGCTATTTCACTGGTTATTTTTTCCCCAGAATCTGCTATAGTGCTTGGCTCTCAACAAGTTCTCAGTGAGTCATAAAGAAGGAAGGGTCTGGGCATGGTGGTACACCCCTTTAATCCCAGCACTTGGGAGGAAGAAGCCAGAGGATCACTGTGGGTTTGAAGCCAGCCTGTCATTACAGAGACTACAGAGTGGGTTCTCTATTAGTGTGGGCTACAGTGAGACCCTACCTCAAAAACAAAAAAAAGATGGAGGAGGAAGAGGAGGAAAGAAGGAAGGGCTGATCAAACAATTGAATGCATAACTTGCAAGATGTCTATCATAATTCTCATGGAAGAACATAATAAGGTTAATACACGTGCACATGCTAGACACCCCTGAGTTCTAAGATAGTCAATGCTGTCACTGTGGCTCATGAAGATGAAGGTCTCCAGAACACTTTGCACAAAATTATACCACCAATGTCACAATGTAGTTACTATGAAAAGAATATACCTATATCATTTTCTATCAAAGCTTGAAGCTTGTTTTATCAAATGAAACACTAAAAATAACCTTTTCCTTCTGGACCCAGAGAGGAATATGATGGGCAAGGTTCATGCAATTAGTTCTTGCAAAGTAAATAGTCTAAATAAATTGTTCAGGGAAAACTCCAAGTAGAATAACCATTTGTCTCAGAAAAATAGAAAAAGTATGACTATGAGACATATAATTTGTAGAAGCAATCAATGAAATGCAAGCTCTATATTGGATTTATACAAGAGCTGGCATAGAAGTTAAAGTAGTATTCTTTATGGATTTAATTAAAATGCTACATAAGAGACCTTTCTAATCTAACTGTGCTGCAACTGTATTAAGACACTCACATCAAAATATTTACATTTAAATATTTTATAATGCCACAGTTTAAAATATTAATTATGCCACAAGTAATCAGTGACATTTCTACAGCCTTTTCTATAGTAAGTTTGCAAGAAAACAGCAGCTTAACTGTGTTCTCCCCAGTCAGCTATTTGAAATTCAACTTAACAAACACACTAGCTTGTCCTTTCTACAATTCTAATGAAAACTCCTCTAAGAACTTAACTTCTCACTATGACAATTTCTTCTTATTTGTTCCAGATAGTGTTGTAGAAGGGAGAAAAAAGAACTGTTCTTTTGTCATTAACTGATACTGCTGAGTTTAAATATGTCCTTTTCAGAGAGATAGATTTATTGCAAGATTTCATTAAAGGTGTGAGAAAGGCAGGTGTGAAACATACCAGGTGAATAGTCGATGTTACTGGCATGATTCACATGAAGAGATTATTAGTGCCATTGGAGAGCAGATCATATGACAAAATATTACATTTATATATAATATAGCCCTTGTCATCCCAAGATTCATTTCACATTTCCTCTCTGAAAACTATAGAAAACTGCTATCCCTCCAAAGTCACAGCAATAACTTTTCTCCTACTCTATTATTTTCATGTTAGTGGCCAAGAACTAAAAATCTAGCAACTGAGAAAGGCATGATTTAGACTCTCATCTCTATAAACAAGTCAAGAACAAGACTTTCTGTGCTGATAAATAAAATGCAGACAACAAATGCTCACAGCATCCCTTTCGAATATGAAAGGTGATTACTCCATGCTTTGTTCCTCCAAGAAATCTAATTATTAGGGCTAATCATAAAAGAAATTAATAATTCAAGTAATGACAGGCAAATAACAGGAATTCTACAAAACCTGCCAAATTCAGAACAAATTTGCTAAGGGAGTTCAGATACTCGGCTGTCTGTTTTCTCTCCTGAAGCAAAGAAAGGGCCTCATACTATTTGCACAGTCCTGGGAAAACTTTAGAACACATTATGCCACCATCATGTGGAGTTGTTGATGGAAAATTAGAATAGTGGTAGTCTTTCATTTGAGATGGAGATAGAAATATACCATTATGTGATGATATAAATTCATTTTGGCAAGGAGTCTCTTGCAAGCAAAGAGAATATAAAATCATGATGACCCACAAAGTGAGTGAGTCCAGAAATCTGGTCTGGATAATTTATACCAATGATGTAGCAGGACAATATAATCTTTCTGACCCTCTATAGTCAGTTTTCAAATCTGTTTGTAATTAAAAAACAAACTAATTTCTGAATTCTCTTCATGGTTCTGTCAATAGACTGTATAGCAGTTAACTTCTCTTTACTGTGACAAAACATTCTAATGGAACCAGATGATAGGAGGAAAGGTTTTATTCGGCTCATAATACTGAAGGGAAGTTTTCATGGCAGGAAAGCATAGCACAGCAGAGGCAGGGTACCATATTTGGTCACGTCAACTGGGAGGTAGCAGCAAGACTAAGCTAGCTAGCACTGGCAAGGGGACTAGATCTTAACACTTCAAGACCCATCCCCAGTGACCACCTCTTCCAGCAGGGCTCAAACTCCCAAAGGTCCTACAACTTTCCCAAATTACCACCCACTGGTGAACCAAGTATTCAAAATACAGGAGCCTATGGGGGGCATTTAATTCAAATCACCACAGATTATAACTTTCTTTCTCTTCTTAAAGAATGTTTCTAAAAGAAAATTCCTCTTTCCCTTCTTAAAATTAAAAACTTTTATCATATAACTAACATTCCTAATACTGAGGTCAACGTGTACATGTTTCTTCCTGGAGAAGAAAACCATCTACTGTATGCCCTTAAAATATGCTTAACACATCAATGTTAGCAGTAAAATTTTTTAAATTTTAGGTGTTAGGAAAATGGCTTAGTAGTTAAAGGCACTTGCTTAGAAAGCCTCCCTATCTGAGTTCAATTCACCAGCCACCCATGTAAAGTCAAACAGGCATTCACTTGCAGCAGCAAAAGACCCTGGTACATATGCACATATGTGTACACATACAAATGAAAAAAATAAATGAATAATTTTCTTAAAAATATTTTATTATTTTTATAAAATTCACATTATTCAAGAACTTGAAAAACATACTTGATTTTAGAATCAGATAGCTTAAATTAGGACATGGAGAACAATACAGTACAAGTCCTAAACATGATATTTTCTCCTGATCCAGCTTTAAATATTGAGTTGTAACCATAGAAAAAAATCCTACAGTATGTGTATGACTTTTTCTCTGCATTCCACAAAATTGCATTCAATAACCCAATGTCCTGCTACAACCACCACCCAAGCACAAAAACAGATTGCATGAAATAACTGGACAGTTTAATTGGATCAGTTTAAATGTTTCTAGACAGATGACTGACATTTCACTTGCTTTAGATCAAATGATACAAATTTAATAAACACAAAGCTTTCAAGAAAACACATTTCATTCTTCTTCCTCCAGCACAAAGTAATTTAATTCAAGAAGAATTTAACAAGAATATACTGTTATAAATGCTGTGGAGAACTAGGGGAAAGTAGAAGATAATGACCTATTGTCAGTCATAGACTCATGACCATCGCACAATTCGAATTCCACGCAGACCAACTTCAAAGGTCCTCACAGTCTTTACCAGCTTTAACATTGTTCAAAAGTCCCATCTGAGATTTAAGATGGCTTTGTAATTGTGAGCCCTGTAAAATCAAAACAAGTTACACTATTCCAACATAGAATGGAACAGAGTAAACATTTCCATTGAAAAAAAGGCATAACGAGGAGACTGGACTAATGAGAAATCAATAACCAACAGGCAGACAATGAACATCTGTGGTTCAAATTGAACATCCATAACCAGTGATAAAAGTATCTGGATTCCAATTCTACCCCTCCAGAAGGGTTGAACACCCCAGGAAAATTTCCCTGAGGCAGCATCTCTCCATGGCAGACATTTCACAGTCCTTGCATATCCAAAACATCTTCAGGTCTACACTGCAAACCAGTGTTAATCTTCACAGCTCCAGACAATAGCCATATTGGTCTTCACACAGGAATCCCAACCCTGTTTTATATTGCTCAGGGGGCTATTTCCAAAAAAAAAAAAACTGTGTTGTACTTCATGACTCTTTTCAGCATTTGTAATGCTTTCAAAACCAGCACCAGGTGTGAGGAATGCCAGCTTTGTAAATCCAAGGGAGGAATAAAGCTGGCCTTAAAGAACAGGCTATACTTTAGCATTCTTCCTTTAAGCCTCCTCTTTGCAAAAGGATTTTTATTCTTACTCATTTTAGCCTTCCATTGGTGGATTTCACCCTCAAGCATCATTCCTATTATTTCAATGCAAAACACTTGGGAGACCCTTAATGGTGGGAATTAGTTTAACAATTAGTAACCTAAAATCAATTGCTATGCCTGCAATTTCAAACTTGCTTGAATTTTCCTGTGATTAAACCACACATCTTTCACATCTTTCTTTTCCATGAAGCACATCATTTTATTACTTTTAAATTAAACTTTGCACAAATTCTTAGGGCTTGGGCAGAACATACCCAGCCTTTGTGCCAGTAGCCCAGTTCCAACAAAGTTCTCTCTTTCCACATTAAATGTTCACAAGCCAAGCCTTCATAGCCCAAATTCTCTATGCAATTAGCATTTCCAAACTCTCACCAGATAGCCCATCAAGCTCTGCTTTCAGCACTTCAAGGCTTCTCCAGTCCAAAGTACCAAATGCTTCCACATTCTTCTAGTACACACATTCAAAAAAACCAAAGCACATATAGTCAGATTCATCACAGTAACAACTTCACTTCTGGTATCAATTTTCCTGTTGCAGTTACATTCTGTTGCTGGAACAAACACCCCACCAGAAGCAGCCTATGGGAAGAGTTTATTTCAGACTTACAGAATCCAGAAGAAACACCATCAATGGCAGAAGAAGCAGGCTCATTTCCATGGATACAGAGAGATATGTTCCTGTTTGTTCCAGCAAACAGGAACAGCCAGAGCTCGAAAACTCTTTACACAGCAGTACGGCTGGCAGGGCTCTGCACACTGGAGTCAAGTTCTAAACTCAATCAAAATCAAAAATCCCTGAGGCTATGCAGGACATACATTCATATTCAAACCACCACAAGGTCTTCTCCATTTTTGTACAAATTTCAAACAATTTTTTTAAAAAAATAAACTTTTTAAAGTTGTGGTACATAAACACTATGAAACTCTACACAGCTGAAAGGAAAAAGGACATAATGAAATTTATAGAAAAATGGATGGAGTTGGAGCAGATCAGTCTTAGCAACATGAGCAGAGAGCTAAGCACTGCACATTCTCCCTCATATGTGGTTCCTAACCAGGTTTAGCCTAAACATTAAGAAAATCTGTCAATGAATAGAGAGACTCTAAACAGGGATGGGAAGAATTGGGGGCGATGGGAGGGGGAGATTCATACAATAAACTACACTAATAATGAATTAACAACATAAAACCCTAGCTTTCATACAGTAAACTCCTGAGGAAGCTGAGGGCACCACCTGGTATGGAGGGCCATGAATAGAATGGGAGGAAGCCTAACTTCAAGAATAATTGCTCAGGCCTGCATCTCCCTGTCCCAATTATTGGTTCCTTCCCACACTGACCTGTTGATCAAAGAGACCCAGGAGGTCTCCAAAATGTGACAGACTTCTGTCAAAGCTCTTGAATACCTGTCCCAGGCCTAAAGGTAAGACCCTATTGATGAAGAAATCACAGAGTGCCATCAAACAACAACAAGAGATCCTGCCAGATCCAGAATGGCAGCCAGCTCCCAGAAGGTAGCATGTGTAGCACTGGAAGGTGTTGCATGAGCTGCCAGGAGAAATTGGTCAATGATATTTGGAGAAAGCAGAGAACACTGATATACAATATAGACAGTTGTCACAAGAATGCTGAACACATGGCTATATAGAAGAGACCAGCAAGAAATGCTCATCTGTGCAATAGTGGTGCTAAACCTAGGAGGGTAATCAATGGCTTACTGATTGGCTTAGAGACCCACTTAGTGATAAGGAACCCTTAACTGGAACTGGGATCCACGGCAAAATCCTATGGGAAACAAGATCTTGGGTTCCTAGGGGAAATTCCCACTACCAGAGAACTACAGAGAGGCTATATCCATTAGGAACTAGCTAAAATAGCAATGTTGTCTCATTTAACTTATATTGATCTCACTCTCTGACGAAGATTCTGTTTGTATTTTTCATAAGGCATTGAGAGAGCCAGGGACAACTCAATTCTACCAATAAGACATTGGATGATGGCTGACATCCTGGCAGGAGACAAACCATACCTAATATAGTAGTTTGACTGAATGTCCCCCAATAGATTCAAAAGTGTAAAAGTTTTTCTCCAGCTCCCTGGCTGGAGGAGGTGTCACCTAGGCCTTAGACTCTAGCCCTAGGTGATTCTGGGTGGATGTGAAATTCCAGAAATACATATGTAAAGAGCAGTCTGAGCTCAGGTCTGAGTTCTTGCTGGTTGCTAGTTGGTGTGCGCTGATTGGAAGTGCTGGATGGATTTCTCTCTCTGCTTGGATCTGTGAAAGAGAGCAAGCCTTTTTCTTTATTATTGAACTTACCATGGATCTGTTATTTCAATAAATACTTTCCTCCTCAAACTGTCCAATCACCACAGCAAGTCTGATAATTCATGAAAGATCAAAGGAGACAGACACCAATGATACCCAACACAACCCAGGGCAAAGGTCCTGAGATATTTAACAATAAAGCAGACTTAAAACTCACCCACCATGACTCAGAGAACTGAGTGGAAGAGGGGGTGGAAAGAATGTAAGAGCTATGATGAGGGAGAATATCCAGAGACATTGCCCCACCTCAGCAACAATATACAAAGGGAGAAGAAAAAAAAAGAAAAAGAAAAACTGGCTACCTCTGGTACAGTTCATAATCCCTTAAACTATGAGCAGATCCAGTATGTGCACCAAGGAAGAACCCCAGTGGGTAGGAGACAGAGATGAGGGACATTATTTACAAGATTTGTTCATACAATGTATATACTTATTCATAATAAAGATTTTTCTAAAAGTAAAATAAAAATTAACAAAATTTAAAAAGCTGTTTCAAGATGCTAAATTTGTAGTGATTGGTTATGTGAAAATTTTAAAAAACCAAGTATTTTGGATGGACAAGCAGTCAAAGGTAAATTTGAATATTTGACTTGATTACTCTATAGCGAAGACCTGTAGTAAAATATATTTTGGCCAGGTGTAGTTGTACAACCCATAACCCAGCACTGGAAAGGCTGAGATAAGAGATAGACTTCAAGGTCAGCATGTATTACACAGTAAGTTCAAGACCATCCTTAGCTATGTAAATGTAAACCTCCTTCTGAATTACTGTTTAAAATAACACTGCAGAAGTGACTTTATATGATTAGCACTGACTATATATTCAATACTTTTGAAGGCATGGGATGGTAAAATGCTGTTTTTGTAAAATCTTGCCTTCTTGGGGATTTGTATCAAGAGTGGAACTATATCAGGGTGCTATTTTTAGTGTAGCTAAAATTACTTCTTGAGAAATTATTTCAGCAGCCTCATCTCCTCAGAATATAAAGGCCTTAATGCAGAAATATCGTGTTGATATTCTGCAGCTATGCTGCTGGTCAGGCAACAGTCAGCTTGTTTGTGGTCATCTTAAAACACTAAAAATACTTCTCTCTCTCCTTTTGTTTCAGTTTCATCCTCAAGTGATTGAGTGTCTTGTTTTCCCCTTTTAGTTCCTTACAAGATAAATAGCTGCAGAAAAATCAATTGCCTCAAAAAATGCTTGTTGCTAAAAAAAGTACAGACTGTTTTAAAAACATTTAGTAGCCTTCCAAAAATCTTCATAAATTTTAATTTATACAACATGAATACAAAATCAAAAACTTGTTTAGCTCTGGTTTTATTTCACCTCCCCAAAAGCTTGTGTTAAATGTAATTTTCCCTGGTTTTATTTTTTCCCATCCTCCATCATCTTCCTTCTGTGAAGTTTAGGCTAGATTAAGAATTTACAATAGTTGCTATATTTAAAAAGATAAAAATTAAGAATAATCAAGAACAAGTGAATTTGTGTCATATTTACAGAGGAAACGCATAAACTACAGTGATAAAATATGGGTTTTAGTTCAACTCCTCCACAGACTTAACCAGAGATGATTGGGTCTACTACCCAGCACACAAAAGGATGGCACCAATGAATAACACATTACAGTTACTTTCAGGGGTGCCAAAAGCCTATGAATTCAATATAGCCAATCATTAGTTAGTTGGAATTAGAAATTATATATTATATGTTTCAAAAGCAGAGTCTCAAAATCTTACATTTCTACAAAATCAAATTAAAACTAATTTCAAATCAATAATAATTTATTGAATACCTGAATGTAATATACACAGTGCCACATGATTAGCCTACCATAAAAATCCGCTTCTTGATTTTAAATCTACTATAATTACACATATAATTAGGTAAGCTAATTATCCTCCAATTGCTTTAATATGTGATTTATACTTATATCATTTAATCCTCACAATAACCGAAACCTGAGATAGGTGTGATGGTTAAGTTTATTGTCATCTTGACCTTTATAATAATCCACAGTAATCTTGGGTGGGTCTCTGAGTTTGCCTGCAGAAAGGATTGACAAAATCCTTTTGGGATTTTGGAGAAGGAAGGAGGTCCCTTCTCCAGAGCGAGTTCTTCCGCCTGAGTGGGTGGGCCTTCCAGAAGGGGACTAGATATAAGGAAGCTTGAGGGGAAGGGAAGCACTCTTCCTTCCTCCCCCAGCTGCTGGTTCCGGCTCTGTCTCTCTGCTTGGATTTATGAAAGGGGGGCAGCCTTTTCCTTCAGTTTTGGAACTTCCCCTGGATCAGTTACTTCAATAAATACTTTCCTCTCCAAGTTGTTCCTGGTTTGGAGATTCATCCCAGCAGTGTGTGGCTGACTATGACAATGGGTTTTCATTCTACAGTCAGCATTCAAAGTTCAAAGATGGCCAGAGACCTGCTTAAAGTGTGCACTGATTTTTAAGTCCCTACATTCAATATCTTGTATGCATTTGAACAAAGAAAGAAGAACAGAGAGTCAAGCATGGTGTTGCACACCTATAATCCTAGCACTCAAGATGCTAAGGCAGGAAGATTGTGAGTTTTAGGACAGCCTTGGCTACACAGCCAAATCAAATGATATGATAAAGTGCCTTTTATAGATTCAAAAGGAAAGAGATCAGGAACAAGAAGGGAAGATTTCAAGAAAGAAGCCATTGGGCTAGGAAGATGGCTCAGCCACTAAAGGTGCTTGCTTGAAAAGCCTGCTGGTCTGGGTTCGATTTCCCACTACCTACATAAAGCTAGATGCACAATGTGGTAAGTGCATCTGAAGTTTGTTTATGGTGGCAAAAGACCCTGATGCACCCATTCATTCATATTCTCTCTCTCTCTCTCTCTCTCTCCTTGAAGATAAATAAGATTTAAAAAAATAAATAAATGTCATGATGTAGAGCTGGACTGAAAGATGTGTCTTTTGACTTTTAAGAAGCTGGTTATTTCATGTAACCCTGAGAATAGCATATGCACAGAAGGATTCTTCATCAATACTTGCTTAATCTTGAATAAAAGTAATTTTCTTGACCTAATAAAGAACAAGTAATTTGAAGAATCTTCCTTCTAATTTCATTGTCTGGATCTCTTCCTTGATTGAATCAGCTTTTTCTTCCTCTAACTTACCTGCCCTAGTTAACACTTGGCTTGTATCCTGCACACATCTAGAGGCCCAGATAGGAATTCTTGTTAAGGTTATCTTCACCCTGAACCACATTCAGATTGAGATTTCTTTTGAAAGTCAATCATGTAAAGGTCTCCAATAACAATTTAGTCCTGGGTTCAAAATACACAAAAGACCTTAATCTAAAGGAATGCTTTCAAAACAAGACTGCATAGATAATAAAGAGAAACTTCTAACTGGTTATGACATAGAAAGGAAGTAGGTGGTTCTTCCTTAAGCTACACTTTGTGTTTGGTGATAACATTGAGTAAAGTAACTAATACAGGTGGATATAACTGTAAGCTTAGCCTTGTAATGAATATTACACAGCTCCATCTGGCAAATACTTGCCTTCCACATTGAACTGAAAGACCATTGAAAAGGATTTTAGTTCTCTTTTCTATGTTTCTAAGTTTCATTCAATGCACTGTTAAAGCTATCATGCAAGATGACAGTTTTGTATTTTATTTTTTGCTAAATACTGATATAGGATCTCTAATCTTTCAAATATTAACTTTCCATATTCACTTAGACTCCTCATTTTGTAAATGATGTTCAAATTGGCCTAAGTAATAAAAATCATCTGTAGATCTTTCTAATTAAAGGTTCCCAGGAATGAAACACTTCAGTGCTAGCTGGATTGATCAGATCAACAGTATCACAGACATGGCCCCTTTCTTCTCCTTTATGCCTTTCTTCTTACCAGAACCATGCGCACTTCCAGTCTCTGGCAGAAACAAAAAAAATAAATAAATTTTCGCATCATGTCCATGCATTCAAATAACACCATCCAGAAGGAATGTAGCCACACCCTAGCAAGGATCATTCTTATCCTGAAGCCAAAATTGGTTATTATGATTTGAATACAAAATGTGGCCACATGGACTCATGTTTGGAGTGCTTATTTCCTGGCTTGTTGTTCTAAGAGGTTGTGCTGCTGGAAGTAGGTCTCTAGGCACAGTTATTCCACCTGTCTTAGCTTCTTTTCTCAGTGTTATGACCAAATACAAGGTGCAGCTTAAGGAAGGAAAGGGTTTATTCTGGTTCACGGTAGGGAAAGGATGCATTCTATCACGGCTGACAAGGCATGGCGTGAACAGGAGAGATGGTCACAATGCATCTGCAAACATGTAGTAGAACATGAGCAGGAAGTGAGGCTGGGCTGTAAAATCTCAATGACTGTCCCCAGGGAGCCAGTTATTCCAGAATGTTCCGCCTCCTAAAGGTTCCACAACCTTCTGAAACAGCTGCCACTAGCCTTGAACCAGATGTTACAACACATGAGCTTCTGGAGGGAAAGTGGGCATTTTACATTCAAATCACAACACTGTTCCTGGTCTTGGCCTGTCTCCCTCTGTGTCCTGGTCCTGTTGGGAGGAGTCTCTGCCACCTTCTCCCAACACCATGCACATCATAGTGCCCTTCCTGACCATGATGGACTGAAAGTTTTTAAACAATCAGCCAAAAGAAATTGGTCCTCCTTCTAAGTCGCTCTGTCAGGAACTTTATCAAAGTGACACAAAGTAACTAATATATTAGTGACAATTCTTTTCTTAAGCCATTGTACAAAGTACTCCACCAACTGGCTTAGACTTTTACTGTCTGGATAAAGAGGCAAGAAAAGGCAATTAGCCTGTTAGGGCTAAAATAGTTAGAACCCCCAGCCTACAACTATGGGTATAGTCATTCTCTATGCCTTTTGCCCCTCACAAACAGCATCACTGATAGAAAAGAGTGAGGATGAAACTGTATAATACTGACAATCTCGCTAGACAATCCTTCCCACGCTTCAAGAATGCTGCAAGTCTGTATCCTTCTGGCTAGAGTGAGACCCTGCCTCAAAAAAAAATAAAAATGAAATATTGCTGGGACTGGTGGCTCACACCTTTAAGCTTCACATCAACCTGAGCTACAGTGAGAACTGTCTCCAAAAAAAAAGGAATGAATGAAAGAAGATAAGAGAAGAGGAAAAGAAAAGATAAAAGAAGAGAATAGAACAGAAAAAAGAGAAAAGGCCATCATATAGTGTGAAATAAAACAGGCACCAAAAGGCAAATACCACAAGGTTTTACTCATTTATAGAAACTAAAAAGCTGTTCCTTGCTGATAAGATTAGTACAGTACTAGAGACTGAGCAGGGCTGAGGGCCAGAGCACAGAAAGAAGTTTTGTAAGGGGCACCAAAATGGGAGGGGATCTCTTCTGGTTTTCTACAGCACAGCATTCTAATAGCCACTCATCTAGACTCCTTCCTCACATTCCATCAGCATGACACAGTGTATATTGTATGGAAATAAATGGAAGACACTGGGGAAATCAGGCTTCAAGCTATGAGCCAAAGTGAAGAAAGAAAAGATAGCACCAATTCTGGCCAAGTATTTGAATACACTGGCTTACGGAACAGTACTGGGCTCATTTGCTCAGGCAGGTGCTATACCACAGGCATTCTAGGAGGGCCAAGCACACACTGAGAGGAAAAGCAGGCAGCTCAATACTGAGCACAGTTGTCTCTCAAGACCCCATGGGCATGTTCCTCAATGGCAGGTATAATTCCACTTTCTTCATAAATCAGTAGTAACATTCACTAGTGTGGTTTCAACCTGCCCAGAAGACGTGCTCTATGGGAGGGAGGGGGTGCAGTGCTAACTTATATTAACATTAATTAATACAACTAAATATTTGACTCAATCTCTCAAAGGTATTTTTCCCCAGAAAAGGACAAATTAATTACTATGTATTGGACGTGTATTTTGTAGCTAAAATTCAGCGAAATCCCACCCTGGAAACAAAAGGAAGAAAAAGGAAATGCCTATGTCAGTGAAGAACGTGATAGGCATCGTGGCACACTCTTATAGTCTCAGCACCTTGGAAGGCTGAGGCAAGGGCCATCCTGGGTCATGGAGTAAGACCTTGTCAAAAAAATAAAATAAAGCACAATTTATAGTTTACTTTTTACAATTTATTTTGAAAACAGAAAATGACTACCACAATAAGCAGGCATCTGCACATATACCATGATAGAAATTCAACAAGATTTTCCTTTATCTCTGTTCAGGTGACAACTCATTATCATTCTCAAATGGGCCTCTGTGTTCTGAACCCTGAATTAGAACTGAGACATGTAACTAGGTTTCCCGAAAATCATCCATCAAAAGAAGAAAGCTTTTTAAATCTCATTTAAACATGGTGTGTTTGTCTAATAAATAAGGGACATTGTCTAATTGAAGCTCAAAGAAAGCTTAATTAATCTCAATGTCACCTTGATGGCTCCTATTATTGATCCAGGAAAGGGATGGACTAACTCACTGAATCCGATGAGTGCTGTTCTCATCGTTTCTTCCATATTCAACACACAATGTCAAAGCCACAGAACGATGGAAGATGCCTGGCTCTTAGTCATTATTACAATACAGAATTATGAAGCCTTCACTACTTTGATTTGCATTTTTACTAAGAAACATGTCATCTTTTAAGAAGAAATTGTTTTCCCTCTCAATATATGTCCCCTGACAAAAGAATTACAAAAAAGAGGTGACTACTTGCAAGTTTAGTACATTATCTCTATTTGCCAAAACTCTTTCTAAAATTTTCTTATAAAATACTATACTTTTAAGTGAAACATGCTGTTCAAGAATAATGTTTGCTGAATATTGCAAAGAAAGATCATAGTTTTAATCAGTTTGTCATGTAGTTATGCCAGGCTACTGATAACATAGGTTGCTGAGGTGCCTATGGTTTTTATTACCAGTTCTATTACTATCAACAGGATGGTAAACAAGCTCTTAGGAACTGAAGATGATTTTTGTGTGTTATTATAAGCAATGACTGATATTTCAAAGTCACACGGGTACTGGACAAAGTGAGAGTCAAGGGACCCAGTAAGTATTCCTGTTGGAGAGGCCAACCAAAGACCCAAAGTTCACTGGGACTATTCAAGTGGTCATGTCAGGACATGGCAATGAGGCAGAGAGCCAGAGGAGAGTGAGCTGGAATGTAGAACACACCAGAAAGTATGGATGGAGAGTTTAGAAAAGATCAGTCCTGTAGCCTCTCAACGAACTAGAAGGCCCTTTTAAAGCATCTGCATCTTCCAGCAGTGGCTGTGGAGGCCTCAGGACTGTTGAGTTCCCCAGATATGCATGGGTAGCTCACAGGAGCCTCTGTTCACTTTGATTTTGCTATTTGATTTTTGCTATTTTGCTTTTTGAGTTTCTGAAGCCATGCCTAAAGCAACTGTATTTACAGAAAGAATTTTACATTTTTGTCCAAATGATCTATAATTTTCTCAGAGACTAAAGATTTATTATTAGTAGTATATTTTTCCCCCAAAAGACCTAATGGGGAAAAAAAGAGAACTTTCTCAGAGCCTTCCTTATAAGATCATATAGATCTGGTCTCTCCCAGGGAACAAATCCAAGGTATTCTTATGAGAACCACATTGAACTTAAATATGTCTAATTTTGCAGGTGGAAATTGAAGTTCAACTCACCATTCCTATGCCCCCCTTTACATTTTTATTTCTGCTCCAAAATCCATAGAGGGAGTCAGGACAGCTGAATGCCCTCATGTGACACATGTGAACGGGTACTCCTGTTCATTTCCTGAGCTCTGAGGACAAGGACCAGGGAAGCAGGAATCTGTGGACCCAGGGGTACAGGTTTCAAAAGCTCTTCTGGGGAAAATAAACAACTACATTGAAAATGCTTACACTAAACCTTACTTTTCTTGTGAATTTTCCAGGTAAAATGGTTAAAAGTAACTCCTTACACATCCACAAATCATAAGCACTCACAAGTAAAGGACAAAAACATTGTCCCCTGACAAAGTGGTGAATGCTGGTGTCAAGGTTCAAGGATCTTCTATGAACAGGGCTATTCAATTTCTACAATGAAAGCTACCCAGATAGTTCTTCAGTTCATTCTTCAAGGTTTCCCTGTGGATTCAAGGAAAAAGGACTCCCTGCCCTTTCACATGGACCCAACCAACATATTTCCCCCCCCCTCTCTCTCTCTCTCTCTCTCTCTCTCTCTCTCCCTCCCTCCCTCCCTCCCCTGGTAACTAACAAAATAACTAACTTGTTTCTTTAATATGCATTTATATAACATAGAATTCATGAAATCAAATTACATGTTTAGTTTAAACATCTTTTAAAACACAGTTAAGCCTGATGGTGACATTCTTTTTGAAATATGAACCAGCTTTTTAAAAATGTCTTCCTTTTGAAATACAGCAAAACTCAAAAATGCATATTTCATCAGAAAAAAGTTTTCATGAAAAATACAGGTGGGCTATGTCTTAAAGAACATTTGCATTTCTAGAAAAATGTCTATAAAGCTTATTCATGAAATTTAAAGTCATAGAACACTGAAGTGATCATTGATCTTGTAGCTAACAGGGAAGAAATTAATCCACACAAACTCCTGCCTTTAATTTATAAGACATTATCCCAATTTAGAGAAGAACAACAAAGAACTGAGAAAAATAAGTTACCCAAAGTCACAAAGTAAATAACTCGAGGAAATAATAGTACACTTCAGCCTCCTAATAAAGTGTTTCTTCCAAAACATTGCCTTGTAGAGGCTATAGCTAAGTGAAAAAATAAAATTTATAATTGCCACAGACTTTTTTAATCATTTATTTTAGAGATTTTCCTTTCTCTAATTCACTAATATTTATTATACCCAAGGAAGGTTACACTAATGTCTACATGACTTCCCATCACTAAAGAATTAAATGGGCTGAGTCATTCTGCTTATATTATATAGCATTTCTTGTACTCCCCTGAAAGATGGAGCCTGTATCAATAGATAGAATAAGACAGAAATGAGTTGAATTCATCTGTGTAAGATAAAATGTGTGTGAAGCAAAAAGAGAATGAAAAAAGCAAGAAGAGAAAATTATAAGTGAAAGAGACACAAACAATGGGCTTAATATAAGCTTAGCAATAATAATGTATATTAATTTATTATATATATGTGTGTGTAATGTAATATAAATATAACCTACCTTGAAAAACCAAAGTGTGTGTGTGTATAACAAAATATGCATAGTTAAGTAATCTGGAAACTACTAATAAATGGCATCATTATTAGCTTCAAGAATGTACATTCCAAGTGCTAAAAAATTACCACAAAATCTTGCTCTGTGAATGAAGATTTTTCAAAAGCTGGGACTTTCCTATAACTTTAACATTTATATGTTTTTAATTATATCTTTATTATCCATAATTAGATACACTGAATGAGCAAATAATGTGTTGGTGTCCCCAATTCCCAGATTCAGAAAAGCATATGTTGCAATTAGTTTCCTGGATCTAAGTCCTCAAAATAGTAATGATTTTCAAAGATTAAGTTTCTAGCTCTAGAAAGCAAATTATTTTTATTTTTATCATCTAGTACAAACTCTCTTATAGCTATTTTTGGCCTTCTCAATACAAGTAGACAGAAAATAATTTATCCTATACTTCAAGTTTTTTTGGTGAACAAGTTGCCTTCTGGGCCCACAGAGTTAGTTAAGGACATTTGCCTCCATTCTAAATGATTCTAGCAATCCATCCATTACTCACGATGGTTCTGTATCATGTATTTTTCTGACTTCTCTCTCCCCTCCTCATTAAATTGTCAACTATTAGTAGATGATTTATAACATATGGGAAAGGGGTTGGGGAAAATGATCGCTAAGTTCTACTGTAAATACAATTCTCTTTTTCCCATGCTATTCAACTTTCCAAATCAATGCCTAAGCTTTCAGCTGCAAGACTGACAAAAGGTCACTTAAACAAGGAGAAATTTAGCATCCCATGGGTGAGAAATCAGATAATTTCCAATTTGGTTAAAGGCATAGACTTATCAAAGGCAGAGCTCCAATCTGGTTTGTTTGAAGTTCTGTGCCACAGTCAGCCACACACACATCACTGGGATCAATCTCCAAAACAGGCACAGTTTATGGAAGGAAACAATTTACTGAAGCTACAGGTCCAAGGGAAGTTCCATAACAGTGAAAGAGACTGACTCCCTTTCATAGGTCCAAACAGAGAGAGAAACCCATCACCAACACCACACATACAATATCAAACAGGCAGGAAGGCCAAAGAGAGAATTTCTTCCCCTTTATATAGCCTTAGGGTGGGGTTTTGTAACCCTTTCCCGGACTTAATGGCTTCCTGAGTCTCTGGAATTTCCTCTCTGCACTGCCCACACAGGAAAGGATATTTAGTTCTAGCTCTCCCAGCTGCCTTAAGTCCTGCCCCCTACTGAGAGGCTGCCTTCATTGTAAATATCCTCAGAGACCCACCCAAGATAATTAAAAGGATAAAGTTGACAACAAAGCCTAACCATCATATTCTGTATGATTTTCCTGTAGTTTCAGGAAGGCTTAGTACATACCCTATCACATGCACACATTTAATTTGCATTTTCCCTGTCTTAGATGCTGTTTTCAAAACAAGAAAGCCTTTCCCAATAGCCTCACTTGTATTGTGGTCCAAAACTATAATCTTTGTCCAGGACTTGTTAAGACACCATAATGAGATTAGGACAATCCATTTTTATCTGCCTGAGATTTATCTAAGTAAGAATGAAAACACTGAAGTTCTAATTTACTGTTTCTATTTAAAATAGATATAAAAATAAAAATGATAGGCTATTGAATTTGTACATAAATTAGGATTAAATATAGAGCCGGGCATGGTGACGGACGCACGCCTTTAATCCCAGCACCTGGGAGGCAGAGGTAGGAGGATCACCATGAGTTCAAGGCCACCCTGAGACTACATAGTGAATTCCAGGTCAGCCTGGGCTAGAGTGAGACCCTACCACAAAAAAAAACAAAACAAAAAAAAGATTAAATATAGACTGCTCCCATATTCACAAAAAATAAAATGTACATTGCAACCTGAATTTTGAAAATTTTTGAAAGTTTTGAAAATTGTTTGGCATAGATCCTTGCTTCAAGCCAAACCACAGAGGACTATACATTTATTCTTTTAAGAATATTGGTTAAATTGGGCCCTGAACTCAACAGGGAATTCACAAAGAAGGAAACACAAATGGCAAATTCTCATTTAAGAAAATACTCATCATCCTTAATCATCAGGGAAATGCAAATCAAAACAAGAATGAGATTACACCTTACTCGTCGGAATAGCAATCAAAAAATCACCAATAAGAGATGCTGGCGAGGATGTAAGGGAAAAAGGAACCCTCATTCACTGTTGGTGGGATTGCAAACTTGTACAACCACTATGGAAAGCAGTGTGGAGGCTCCTGGAAAAGGTGCATATAGAGCTACCAACAGACCCAGCTATCCCTCTACTTGGTGTCTATCCTCAAGATTAGTCACTTTAGGACAGAGACATTTGCTCAACCATGTTTAGAGCAGCTCAATTCATAACAGCTAAGAATTTGAATCAACCCAAATGCCCATCAATGGATGAATGGATATCAAAGTTGTGGTACATATACAGTATGGAATTCTACTCAGCTGAAAGGAAAAATGACATAATGAAATTTAAAGAAAAGTGGACAGACTTGGAGCAGATCATACTTAGAGAACTCACACAAGAACAGAGTGACAAATGTGGCATATTCTCCCTCATAGGTGCCTTCTAACCAGGTTAAGCTTCAATAGTAAGCAAATCTCACAGGTGAAATGAAACACTGACAAAGAGGATGGAAGTAATTGGGGAGGTGGGAGGGTAGGGGGACTTACACACCAATCTAAACCAATAATGAATCAATACCATAAAATCCTTACTTTCATGCAGTAGGCTCTCAAGGAAGCTGGGGGCATTGCCTGGTAATAGGGGCTCTGAATAGGGTGGGAGGAAGCCTAACCCCAAAACAAATTGCTCTGGCCTAGGGCTCCCTGTCCCAGTCATTGGTCCCTTCCCACACTAAGCTGTTGATCAGAGACCCACAAGGTCCCCAAAACAAGACAGGTTTATGTAAAAGCTCTTGAATACCGGCCCCAGGCAAAAGGTAAGACCCTATTGGTGAAGATACCAGACTGTCATCACACAACACTGAGAGACCCTGCTGGATCCAGAAAAGTAACCAGCTCCCAATGCTGGAAGGTGTTACATGAGCAGCCAGGGGAAATTGACCAATGATATTCAGAGAAAGCAGAGGTCACTGATATACAACACCAACTGATGTTACAAAAATGCTGAGGACACTGCTATACGGCAGAGATCTGCAAGCTAAGAAGTGCTCATCTGTGTAATAGAGGCACTAAACCTAGGTGGGTAATCAATGGCTTGATGATTGGTTAAGAGGTCTACTCAGTAGCAAGGAACCCTTAACTGGAACTGGGATCCATCACAAACTCATGGAGACCAAGAACCCGGGCTCCAAGGGGAAACTCCTACTAACCAGAGATCTACAGAGAAGCTACACCTATTGGAATCTTTCCAAATTAACCATATTTGTCTCATTTAACCCATGCTGTTTCACTCTCTGCTGGAGATTCCATTTGTATTTTTCAGAAGGTAGTGAGAACTGTGGACAATTCCACCAACAAGGCATGGGATGATGACTGACACCCAGGCTGGAGATGAACCACCCCTAACTTTTCATCTAGGGCCCAAATGAAGCATTTGAGGAAGTGGTGAGATGAGCTAGAGAACTACCTCCACAGCAAGTCAAATAACGTATGAAAGGACAAAGACACCAAGGATCCCCAACACAATCCAAAGCAGAAATCCAGAGACACTTAAGACCTCAACAATAAAGCAGACTTAAAACTCACCCACCATGACTCAGGGGGGGGGGGCAGAAAGATTATAAGAGCCATGATGGGGAAGAATATCCAGAGACATTGCCCCCCTCAACAACAACCCACAAAGAAAAAAACTGGCTACTTCTTGTACAATCATAACCCTACCCCATGGTCTGGTCAAGTAATCCCACTGAGGAGGGCCCCCAGCAGGTTGGGAACAGGGAAGAGGGAAATGGGGGTAACACCACAAGACTTGCTCATACAATGTATCTAATTATTAACAATAAGTAAGTTAAAAAATAAAAAATAAGTAAAGATATTGGTTAAAAACTGTCTTTTTGTATGCTAAGCAATCTACTGGGCACTGGAAACACAAGAGTCGACAAAAACCACAATCTATTTTCACAGGAACATGGCTCACAGTGGAATGAATGACGACTGATTTGCAGTTAGAAGCCTCACTAACTTGCTAGGTGCCCAACAACTATAGGAATTAGGAATACAAATTGATGTTATTTTCCTTGAATAAACATATCCTATTAACATGGGAAATACTAGTCTTACTTCTGTTCATCCAAACACAGGACATTGCTTTAGTGATGTTGATTTGCTTCATCAGAAAGCACATAGGAACTCATAGTTACCAATGAGTGAAAGCTTTGCCCTACTGACTTTACCAGCAGCATTTAATTTCACTACTCCAGGCTTAACCAAAAGGTGCCTGGCAGGGTTTCTGTGAGTGACAGTATTTTAGGTGTTTTGTTCCATTACTACAGCAAATTGTCAGTTTTTATTTCCTTAAATAGAAATAGGTATCCTTTCTTTTATATTTAAATTTAAAATAAAACTATTTGCATAAGCTCTTAATATCCTATTCTCTTATGCAGGTCCCTAAACCCTTCCTTTCATTGCTATCTATCCATTCCAAAAGCTAATTAGTATGTATCCCCTAAAGCAATCATCAAATGAAGCCATCATGATATAACACAATTATATTTCTTTTTTCAATTAACACATTCAGAAACATCAGTCTATTCTCTTTTGCCTCAAGAAGACAGTGCATTTGAAACATTCTTATCAAACCTATTACATCTTAAATAGGTCATTAGGTGTTTCCTAAAATAGAAAACAATTATTGTGGGGCTGGGGAGATGACTCAATGGTTAAAGGTGCTTGCTTGCAAAGCCTGCTGGCCTGGATTCAATTCTACAGTCACCCACATAGAGCCTGATGGGTATTCATTTGCAGCAGCCGGCAAGAGACACTTGTGTACCCATAAACACACACACACACACACACACACACACACACTCACACACACATACAAAATAAGAGCAAATGGAAGGAAGGAAGGAAGGAAGGAAGGAAGGAAGGAAGGAAGGAAGGAAGGAAGGAAGGAAGGAAGGAAGGAAGGAAAGGAGGGAAGAAGGGAAGGAGGGAAGGAGAGAGGGAGGGAGGGAAGAAGGGAAGGAGGGAAGGAGAGAGGGAGGGAGGGACGAAGGGAGGGAAGAAGGGAGGGAGGGAGAAACAATCTTTGGAATAAATATGATGATGTAACATCCCCAAACATAAAAGAAACTAAAACGACATGTAGAAGAGAAATAGGAGACATCTATGTCAGGCAGCATAGTAGATCAATTACTTCATGTGGCCCTTCACTTAAAAAAAAATAGACCTTTCTTAATACTTTCAGTATTTTTAGTGCATTTAATGCTTTCTAATACATTCACGGGTTTTAGTGGTCATTGAAGATGGATTCTCATTAGTCCTTAAAAGCACACACATATACACCATATCATCTATACACATATACAATTCATAACTAAGAACAGTAAGACTTAAGGAGAATGAAAAAATAGAATTGCATGGAAAGACATAACTGATATTACTCTAGAAAAATAGGTGAATAATTCAATAGTAAAGTGAGGCATGAATGTGAAATGGCTAGGCTTATTCCCAAGACTTTAAATTGACTGATGTGATACTAGTTATGAAAGCATACCACCTTATCTCTGCTTCTGAAGATGCTTGGGATAATTGATAGAAATAACCTTCCAGGTGTGGTGGCATAGGTGTTTAATCCCAGCATTTGGGAGGCAGAGGTAGGTGAATTGACGTAAATTCAAGGCCAACCTGGAACTACAGAGTTCCAGGACAACCTGAGCTAGAGTGAGACCCTACCTCAAAAAAGAAAAAGAAAGTAGAGGGAAAGAAAGAAAAGAAATAAAAGAAAAGAAAATATCCTGATTCCTGTCCTAATGAGAGAGGAGGTTTCTTTAAAAAGTGAGAATGGGTATTCACCATGGTAACTTGGAATATTTAACTACAATGTGATCTAAACGTCTTCACAGAGACAGCAAGGCAAGAAGAGCACACTTCCAGTGGAAGCATGTGTAGCTGATGACCAGTTAATGCGGGGTATAAAGAAACTTCATAAATCAATAGGAAAAAAATCGAAGAGGAAATGGACAAAAGACACAAGCAAGCATTTTACAAGAGAGGAAATAATGAGTGTTCACAAGTGGAAAGATACACGCAATCAGAAAAATGTAAACTAAAATATTAAGGAGATACAATTTTACAGTCACTAAATTGGCAGAAGTTAAGGAGTCATTATACGAACAATTGGCACAATTATATAAACCAAAAGAAGTTTTCACACATGTTAAATGAAAAGAAAATGTGGGAAAAATTAATACAAAGGTAATATTTTCTCAAAAAAAAACAAAAAGAGAGATCTGCATGATACTGGTCCACCAAGAAGTTGTCACGTATGATGGAGGGCAAAACAAAAAGACATAGAGAAGAGGGAATCGTAGGATGAAAATAGGGGTTCAAGAGGAGGAGCGGAGGGGAAAGGAAGATGGTGGATGGAGATTATATAAATATTTAATAAAGTTTTTTATTTTATAAATTTAAAAGAAGATTTCCGTGTACTTGTAAAAAGTCCAGGATCACCTGAGTCTATTGAAGAATAGAAGATATAAATTGTCTTGGCAGTTCAGAGTAACAGGACCCTGAAGTGAGGAGCCTTCTCCCTGACTCCGTGCAGGACGTCCCATTGAGTCTGCAAGGAGAACATGGTTTTGTTTAGATTTACTTATTTTATTTCCTTCTCTCCTGGAAAGTTACACCCCGTGAAAAGAGGATAAAGCTTGTACCCTTCCTGGAGAATAAAGATTCCTGGAACGATTACCCTTTCCCAAAAACCTTGATCCCAGACACCTGATGTCAGGACTGGACTGACTGGACCAGCCGCCCTTCCAGGGGGCTTTCATGACAGATGCTATCAAAGGTCTTCGGGTGGCCTTCCCAATTTCCTAAATATCCCTCTTGCCTCCTTGGGCAAGAGTCCTGATTTTGTTCCTTCTCTTAAGTTTCATCTATCATCTAATAAAATCTTTCTGAACTTTACTCTCTGCTCAGCAGATTTCAATCCTTTGAATTTTAAGACAAGAATCCACAGCCCATGGACTCTGGAAACTTTTGTATAACCATTGAGTGTTCTCACACCCTAATTCCTGAGTCACTACCATCCAAGAGCTGAGATAAAGCCCCAACACTCTCAAGACACCTTGAGATTCCCTTCTCACAAACATAGTGATTGAGCTGATTCAAATCAAATCTGTAGCTCTTGCAAACATTCATCTATTTCTGTTTTGCTTCATATCCTAGAAAAAAATACCTCAAAGTGCCTGGCCTGGCAACACACACTGTTTGTTAATCCCAGCATTCAGGAGGCAGTGGTAGAATTGCTGTGAGTTCGAGATGAGCCTGAGACTACAGAGTGAGTTCCAAGTCAGCCTGGGCTAGAGTGAAGCCCCATCTCAAAAAAACAAAAAAAAAAAAGAAAGGATAAAGGAAGGAAGGAAGAAGAAAGAAAGAAAGAAAGAAAGAAAGAAAGAAAGAAAGAAAGAAAGAAAGAAAGAAAGAAAGAAAGAAAGAAAGAAAGAAAGAAAGAAAGAAAGAAAGAAAAGAAAGAAAGATCCCAAGTTCTCAAACTCAAGACATGAAAGCATGACTATCAAAGCTCCCACTGGCTAGAGCCAAACAACAATTTTTGCCTTCATCTCTCCAGGAACCACGGCCAGTTGTATCATTCATCTCTTCCTCAGTACCCTCTGGAGGAATTGTGCCAACTCCTTGCTTCACTTTGCTGTGTTTCCAGCTCTCCCTCACCTGACTGCCACAGCCTTGGAAGTTTTGTGATGCCTTCAAAAAGACTTAAACTAGCCAGCTACTTCAGTGTTCCACAGTGGGGAAGCTTGTGCATAGAATCAGGCTCCCTGTGACTGAGACAAAAGGGACAGAAAAAAAAAAAAAAACAGTTTTTAAATTCCTGTCGCTGACATTGGTCCTATAACTTGAAGTTGACCTCAAAAGTCTCTTTCCCTGGCTGAGCTGGTAGCTCAGTGACATAACACTTGCTGAGCATTCATGGAGTCCCGTTTGACTCTGAGCACTACCCACTCCCCCAAAAAAACGTTCTTTTGTTTTCTCAACCATCCTGTAAGCTTTCCAAGAAAATATTTTCGATTCCTCTAGAAACAGGCTAGTTTCCCCTCCTTTTGTGCCCTTGTTTTCCCTAACGACTCTGCTTGTTACTTCCCTTCTCCCCCTGACCTGATCCCAATGCAGAAATAAAGACCTGAAACAGATGTTATGCTGGGTAGAATTATGGGTAGTTTTATTTTTTTGCATCTTTATCTTTTAAGTTCTGTAATAAACATTAGTTTTTTTAAAAAAACTTACCATGTTAATGTTGTAATCTTTCTTAACAGACCTAAAGCCACATGCTATTCCTGAATACCTATGCATAATTTGATATTTACCTTGCTAAATCAAATCAGCATGATTTATTTGCAGGGGTGATTTTCCTCTTTCCTGAGGACAGAAATTCTGCAGCTGCTTCCTGTAGAAAATGAATTCCCACACAGGTGTCCTTGCTCACATGATGGACTCACAGCTCTGCTTCCCAACTTCTCTTTTAACTTGTCCTTACTTGGCACTCAAATATGGAAAATTCAGGGTGTTTTTCTTCTTTTTCCTTAGGTAGTACAGAACAGTAATGTGGTAGAACAGTGGTCACTGCCAGTACTGACTACCAAATTAGAGTGAAATATTTTATAAGAAAATGATCTTTAAAAGTCAGTTTGGGGCTGGAGAGATGGCTCAGCGGTTAAGGCACTTTCCTCTAGTGCCTAAGGCCCCGGGGACCCATATAAAAATCAGACCCACATGGTGGTGGTCTTGGTTCTCTCTCTCTCTCTCTCTCTCTCTCTCTCTCTCTCTCTCTCTCTCTCTCTCTCTCCTTGAAAATGAATAAATAAAATATTTTTTAAAGTCAGTTTGGATTGAAAGAAAAATGTTTTACAAATTACTGAAGCTTTCACTAACATAGAACCAGGTAGAGGTAATTCAGGCTGTAATATAAAAACTACCCCGACCACAAGGGGAAGCAGAAACCCCTAGCCACTGAGGCCTGTGGAACGCAGAAAGATAGAAGACAGAAATAAAGGAGGGCAGCAGATATATATACCTGGAAGAAAACTCCAGGGCAGAGGTATATGAGAAGAATTTGAAGCTCTGGCAGGATACTAGAGCACAGGCTGACCCTGCACTGATGCTGGATGCTGTTCCCAGCAGTATTGGGGATGTGGCATAGACGGCAGAGAGGAGGCTGGAATAAGTACTTCATAGTTTTTACCTTATTCTTCTTCCTTTGGCTGTTGAGTGACACAGAAAGGAGATCAAAGTTTGTCATAAGCCCCGGGAGAGAAGCTGAATTGAAGGCCTGAGAAACTCTTTCAGAACCATACCAGTGTTGAAAAGCATAATATATCCCTTTCAGGGGCTTGGCAGACACACATTGGGTTGTGTTGTATTGAACTTTTCCTGGAGACATGAACAGACATCTGTTCACTCCCAGATAGGGTACTGAAAAGAGACCTAAAAAATGATTCCACCCAATCTAGCTCAGTGAAATACAAATTGATTGGAGTTATTACAGGAGTGTGGTTGAGGGGTTACTTACAGGAACATCAATGACTCAAAGGCAAGGGCATCAGCAAAAACCCACCCAGCATAGAAGGTAAATCACAGAGGCTGCATCCCTGGAGCTCCCTGGAGCTCACTGCATTACTTCTAGGCAGCTCAACTGTTAAGTCTCTTTTTCCAAGCAATTCTTACTTCTTATGACCTCTGACGGGGGTCTTCATAATCTTGTAAATTTCAGGAACTCCCTGAAATTTATGAACTATTAACATCCTAAGCCTTGCCATACTTCCCTAGCCTTAAGGGGCTTCAGAATTTCCTGTGTCTTCATAGCCTATGTTTCCACTTGTAACTTCCTAGAGACCTCCCTCCAGGATGAAATATTTCCATTCAAAGGAAATTGCTATATACAACAGGTAGAGAGGATGGTTCACTCCGAAAGGATTGGAGCTCCATGAAAACTGTGGTCATGCCAACATTGCAGGGTGACAACCAGGTTCTACTAGATAGGAGAAAACACAGTGCAATCTAGTCTGCCACTCATCAGTAAGAGGCAGGAAATAGATTAAGAGTTTAGCAACAAATCATCTGCAGTATATATCTGATGCCCTTCTTCCCAGCACTACAAGGCTGTGTTGTTGCTCCCACACACCCAGTCACCATTATGGAGAGAAAAAGAGCAACAGATGAAGTCAGAGCCTGCACAATTATGCAAAAGTATTTCCCAAAATATACTATTTAAGTTTGTTGAGATTTAGACTCAAGTGACTGTAAAATTATCACCTGTTCATTTAATCTCCACCAGCCTAGATTATGGGGCTCATGGGACTTAGGGGTGAGCCATTGCTAAGGGACTTTTTGTATTTATTTTTTTTTCATTTTTAGATAGTCTATTCAAAGTGAGTCCTAGAATATTAAACTGGGCTTCAGCTGTCTAAAATAACT
>PVHP010011533.1:0-44989 GCA_004024765.1 Zapus hudsonius | reverse complement strand
GTGACCTTCCTGAAAAGCCATGCTCTGCAGTATTCACTCCCACAGCTTTTATACCCACGAGCTACCATGACAAGCTGACAGAATGATGTCATGGTAGCTGGCGGGAAAAAAACTCGTGTGTGTGTGTGTGTGTGTGTGTGTGTGTGTGTGTGTGTGTGTGTGTGTGTGTGTGTGTTTCTTTTGCCACCAGCAGAGGGAGACAAAGATCTCTAGACACTTGGAAAGAGTGTGTTTCAGGTCTCCCTCCCTTGCAGAGGCCTTGTTGTGGCATATTCTGGAGAGTTCTGGGCTGACCCTGCCATGGTCAGAGTCTCCAACCATCCCTTCATACTATCTGCTTTACGGTATTTGAAGCTAGAGCCCAGGGCATGGTGACAGAAAGGTAGTCTACTTTCAGAAAATGTCAAGGCCTTCAGACATTGTTGCTCTGGAAGGACTCGGGTTGCATAATGGCCAGCAACTATTTGCCTTAAACCTGAAAGACTTTTCTATTTATGTCATGGTGGAGACGGACCTGGTCTCATACCTGCTATACCCACATAGGACTTTGAGTCGAGTTTAGACACTGAATAAGGATGAATTTTGGAGGGCATCAGTTTTTTTCCTCCTATTATGCAGATCTTGTGAAGTTAGGAATGCCATGGCCATTTTGTGTTTAGAAGACAGTACTATAAGACAGTATCCTTGGGTTCTTATGTGTTTTTTTTTTTTTTTTTGCCACATCTTCAGCAATGGTCCCTGAGCCTTGGAGGGTGTGATAGACGTGTCCACTGTCACTTCTTCTCTGCACTTTGATGAGCTCTGAGTCTCCCCTATGGTCATCACCCTTCTGCCTTCAGGCTGAAACACTTCTTTTCTGAAGCAGGGTCTCACTGTAGCCCAGGCTGACCCGGAACTCACTCCGTGGCCCCAGTTCTCCCCCCCCCAAGAGCTGGACTAAAGGCATGCGCCAGCATCCCCTGCAAAAGCAATGGCTTTAAATATTACCATGAAGACTAAGATTCAGGCAGGAGAAAATAAGATAGTAACGAAAGGGGGGGAGAGGAGGAGAAATGGACAAAGGAGAGAGTAATGGCTGGCGACCAGCAATTGCCTCGTTCTCTCCGCCGGCTGTGCCCAGGTGAAGCCAGGCACCCGGGTCCAGTGGGTACATGGAACCTGTCTCTGTGACTCTGCCTGGACTAGGATTTCTGCCAAAATTTCACAGTGCTATTTTGTCTCATAAATAGTTTTCTTCTCAGAATTTACTAGAGGCCCACAAGAATGGGAGAAGACAGGTAGATTCATTCTTTTGTCCAAATAGTTGATGGGCTGAAAATGGTCTGAATTTTCAATGAGCCTGGGAATTTTAAAAGAGAAGGTAGTGCTTCGAGCTCTCAGAGAAGCCCTGGCCTGTGACTGACGCGTGGAAACACTTGGAGCGAATAGGATCACAAAACACAGGTGCACTCACAGGTGAAAGAAGCCATCTTTGAAAGAGTTTAGGGACTCCCTCCCCACTCACGGCCTGTATTGTTCGGTAAATTGTAATTAAAGCAGCTGATTTGATTTTATTCAAGAAATGTTTAGCCAGGCTTGGTGGCACACACCTTTAATCCCAGCACTGGGAGGCAGAGGTAGGAGGATTGCCATGAGTTCAAGGTCACCCTGAGACCACATAGTGAATTCCAGGTCAGCCTGGACTAGAGCGAGACCCTATGTTGAAAAACAAAAACAAACAAACAAAAAAAGAAATGTTTAGTTCAAGGAAACTGTATTATACATGAAATCAGCCCTGGTGGTGGCACGGGGCTCAGGAACAATTAATAATTCTAATATTTTATATATTCATAATTAAAGATGAAGGAGCATAAGTCACTTCACTCATTTAGCACTACTGCTGTTGCGGTCAGCTTTCTAGTTGCTGCACAGAAAGAACCTAAACAAAAGCGGCTTGTGGAGGAATGGGTTTATTTGGCTTACGGACTCCAGGGGGGGAGACTCCATTCTGGCAGGGAAAACGATGGCATGAGCAGAGGGCTGGACATCACCTCTGCCACAGCACTGCAAACAGTGGCAGGAAGGTGTGCCAAACACTGGCAAGGGGAAGCTGGCTTATAACCCCATAAGCCCGCCCCTGACAACACAGCTTCATCGAGGTTGTAAAACCCAAACTGCCATCAGCTGAGGATCGATCTATCAGAACACATTCAATTGTTTGTGGGGGACACCTGTATCAAACCATGACAACTGCTAAATGTAAATATAAGTAATAAGATAATAAATATATTTCTAAGTCTCACTCCCATCACTGTGATTCATACCTTGGTTTATCAGTAATATTCTGAAATAGTTTTCAGGATCATTTGGATAAGAACACTTAGAGAATTCCCTAATCTCTAAATTTTCATGAAAGGAGATTCACTATATTAGTTAAATTAATTAATTAAATTGGGGAGTAAACACTACTCACAAGTCTCAAAAAACTTCTGGATTTTATAATAGTCACACAGTCCCTCCCTAAGATTATATAAGCAGTAGTCCAGGCTGACCCGGAATTCACTCCATAGCACCAGGCTGGCCTTGAACTCACGGTGATCTTCCTACCGCAGCCTCCCGAGAGCTGGGATCGAAGGTGTGTACCACCATGCCGACTTTTTTTTTTTTGTTACTAGTTCATTTCTGTTGCATCCTCCCAGCTCATGTGGAAAGATGTGAGCCAGCTTCCAGCCTGCCCCGTACTCTCTCCCACGATGGAACTTCTCCTCAAAAACAGAATAAGTCCTTTCTTCGGCAATAAGAAGGAACGGCTATGATGCAAGAGGTTGTCCCTGGAACCAGGTTTTTCATATTTCTTTCTTTCTCCCTCCATCCCCTCCCTCCCTGCCCCCTCATTTCATGCAGCACAGACTGCCCTTGAACTTGCTATACAGCCAAGTGACCTTGAATGTCCTGATCCTCGTGCTCTGTTGGGATGACAGGGGTGCACCACCAAATCTGGTTTCTACTGTTGCAGTCAGCCTTCTCCGTGCGACAAAGAACCCAACCCCAAAGCAGCTTATGGTGGGAATGGGTTAAGCTCTGTGATGGCAGGGAAACCTCAGGAAGGTATGCCAAACACTGGCAAGGGTGGCTACAACCCCCATAAGTCCACCCCCAACAATACAGCTCTGACAAGTTTCCAATTCCAAAACTGCCATCAACTGGGGATCGAGCCTTTAGAACGCATTAAGTTTCTGGAGGACTCTGGTCTCGGGGATGGAACCCAGGCTTTGTATATCTATGCAAGCTCTCTACCAACTGAGCTACACTCCAGCCCCTCTACTGTGCTTTCCAAGTGACATTCCTCAGCTCTCCTGTGAGGAATCAGAGGACATGCTGATATGGGTGGCCAGCACTTTACTCCCATGGGTGTGTTCGGCCTCTCCAGCCTCACTGCCCTCTCAGGAAATGTGCTGTCTTTGATTTCCTAGTAGCTGTACCAGCTTGCACTTCCACCAGCAATGCACAAAGGGTTCCCTTTTCCCACATCCTCACTAGCATTCTGTCTTGATAATTGCATTCTGCCTGGAGATGGAATGTCAAAGTAGATTATTGTTATTATTTGTTTTTTTTTTGTTGTTGTTGTTGTTTTGAAGTAGGGTCTCACTCTAGCCCAGGCTGACCTGGAATTCACTCTGTAGTCTCAGGGTGGCCTTGAACTCATGGTGATCCTCCTACCTCAGCCTCCTGAGTGCTGGGATTAAAGGTGTGCGCCACCACACCCAGCTTCATAGCCCACTTTTTGATTGGCTCTGGTTTCCTTGGTGTTCAGTTTTAATTAGTTGTATATTCTAGATATTCACGTCTGTCCAGTGTATAGCTGGCAAAGGTTTTCTGCCAGTATGTAGGCTGGCTGCCTGTTCATTGCTCCACAGGGTTTTAGTTCTGTGAGGCTCCATTTGTTCATGACTTGCTTTATTCCCGGGCACAGTGCTTCCCTGTGCCTGCAGCTTGAAGTGCACTCTACTTTTTCCTGTGGATGTTTCAGTGTTGGTTCTTACACTAAGGTTCTTGATCCGTTTGTGTTACTTTTTGTACAGGGCGAGAAAGAAGGATCTAGTTTCATTCTGCATTGTAGATATCTAGTATTCCCAACACCATTTGTTGAAGATGCTATTTTTCCTTCAATGTGTATTTTTGTACATCTTTTTATTTTTATTTTATTATTATTTTTTTTTTTGGTTTTTCGAGGTAGGGTCTCGCTCTAGTCCAGGCCGACCTGGAATTCACTCTGTAGTCTCAGGGTGGCCTTGAACTCACGGTGATCCTCCTACCTCTGCCTCCCGAGTGCTGGGATTAAAGGCGTGCGCCACCACGCCCGGCTCTTTTTTTTTTTTTTTTGTACATCTTTTTAAAAAAGTCAGGTGGTTGTAGTTACTTATCCCTGGATCTTCTACTCTGTTGATCAATGTTTTTGTTTGGGGGCAATACCTTGTTTTTTCTTATGGCTCTGAAGTAGAGCTTGAAATCAGGTATGGTATTCTTTTTGCTCAGGATAGCTTTGGCTATCTGGGGTATTTTGTGCTTCCATGTGAATATGTTTTTTTTCTACTGTGAAGAATGGCACTGGAATTTTGATTGGGATAGCATTGAATATATTGCTTTTGGTGAGATGGTCAGTATTAATATTTCAATCAATGAGTACGGGAGATCTTACCATCTTCAAGTGTTTCTTTCCTCAGTGTATTAGTTCTTGTTTTCACACACGCACACACATACAAGGGTTTCTTGATTCAACAAATGCCTATCCAGCTTTACATGGGTGACTAGGAATTGAACCAGGCTGGCAGGTTTTGTAGGCAAGTACCTTTAACCACTGAGCTATTATCTCTCCAGACAGTTTTAAAGTTATCATTATAGAGGGCTTTCATTTCCTTCATTAGGATTATTCCAAGGTTCTTAATTATTTTTGTGTGGCTATTGTGAAAAGGACTGATTCCCATTTCATCCTCAGCATGTTTATTGATACAGTTCTGTGTTTTGTATCCTATTTTGCTGAAAGTGTTTATCAGCTCTAATACTTTTCTGTTGAATCATATCTGCAAATGAGTGATTCAAATTCTTCCTTTCCTATTTAGTCTTAACTGCTCTAAGACTTCTGGTATTATCCTGAATTAGAGTAAAGAAAATGGTCACACTTGCCTTGACCCTGACTTTCGTGGAAATGCTGTTTTTATAATGTCGGCTATAGGTTTGTCATAAGTCTTTGTGGAGATTTGTTCCTTGTATTCCCACTTTCTGCAGGACTTTCATTTTTGTCAAATGCATTTTCTGCATCTATTGAGATGACCATGTGATTTTCGACCTTGAGTCCATTTAGATGGGTATTACATGTACCAATTTATGTAAATTGAATCATCCCAGTGTCTCTGGAATAAAATCTTGATGACAGTGAAGGATCTTTTTCGTCTTCCTGTACTTAATTTTTAAGTACCTTGTTAAGAACCTTTGTAAACTGGGCGTGGTGGCGCACGCCTTTAATCCCAGCACTCGGGAGGCAGAGGTAGGAGGATTGCTGTGAGTTCGAGGCCACCCTGAGACTACATAGTGAATTTCAGGTCAGCCTGGACTAGAGTGAGACCCTACCTCGAAAAACCAAAAAAAAAAAAAAAAAACCACCTTTGTAACTATGTTCATCAGGGAGGCTGTATCTTTATCTGGTTTGGTAACAGGCTAATACTTCATTCATAAAAGGAATTTGGCAGTCTTCCTTGCTTTTCTGTTATGTTATGTTAGTTTGAGAAGCATTGATAACAGGTCATCATTGAAGTTCTAGTCAGATTCACCAGTGGACCTGCACTTTTCTCATTATAAAAAAATCCTATTTATTTATTTAAGACAGAGGAAAAATCTGGGGAGGGTTTGACTTGTTGGATGACCTATAAATTGGTGAGTGGGATCTGTAATGTCCTTTTGTTGGACTCTTAACTTCATCAGTATAAAGTGAGTTATCTTTTCTAATTGAAGTTTACCAGATTATTTAAAAGGGACAGCAGCTTTTTTCCTAAGCCCATTTTCTTGGAATACCATTTTCCATCTTTCTTGAAGGTAGCATCTGTCTTTTATGAGAAGTGTGTCACTCTTGATCGTTTTCCTAGTGCTTGGTGCTTTTCTATTCCTCTCTAGCATGAATTCGTGATTCAAGCATGCTTACTCCTTCCTGGCCTCATTTATGTATATATGCTTTTCCTTCTTTCATATCCAAAGGATCCCTTCATGTATTTGATGGCTTAGTCGTTATGAAGTTCTTTACTGCCCCCAAATACACACACCTTTTTTTAATCATGGAAATTTCTTTCTTCTTCCATTATGACATAGCTTTGTTGGGCATAGTAGTCTGGGTTGGCAGTTGTCTTTCAGAATTTGGCTTCTAGAAGTTTACAGGTCTGCCTTCTTGAATGACTTAGAGCTTCTCTCTTGCTGCTTTCAATGTGTTTAGTAGTATAATATGACGAAGGGAGAGTCTTTTCTGGTCTTGTCTGTTTATATCCTAAAATGCCTTTCTTTTTTTTTTTTTTTTTTTTTTTTGAAAAATTTTGTTCCCTAATTATTTTGGAAAAAAATATTTACTCCACAGTGACTACCAATAACCCCATTGTAGAGTGCTCCCGAGTAATGGGAAGTGAGGTGAGGGAACAATCATATATATGACCTGTTACTTTTATATGCGCATATACATTAAACTTTAATGAAAAATAACAACATAATTTTAAAGAATTGTAAGAAAAAGCTACCAACTAAAAAATTTTCTATTGAGCAAAGAAAAAGTCTTTCAGTTAAGGAAAAAAAAAATAAAAACTATGCCTTTAAGCACTCGGGAGGCAGAGGTAGGAGGATTGCCTTGAGTTCAAGGCCACCCTGAGACTACAGAGTGAATTCCAGGTCAGCCTGGACTAGAGCGAGACCCTACCTTGAAAAACCAAAAAAAAAAAAAAAAAAAAAAAAAAAAAAAAACTATGCCTTTAGACTAAAATCCTTCCATTCCAGAATTCTTAGATGTGACCTATTCAAACATAGTATCCTTAGTGTCTTTGTTTTTTTGAGGTGTGATCTTGCTCTAGTCCAGAGTGACAGGGAACTCACTCTGTAGTACCACGAATGGCCTTGAACTCAGTGATTCTCCTAGCGCTGGGGTTAAAGGTGTCACCATGCCTGGTCTCAATGTCTTATCTTTCTCCTTGTTGGGAGTGTTCTAATGGCTCCAGGTGGTCTTAAAAAACACAAAACCCTAAATAGCAACACAAATAGCTCTGCACACTATAGGAAGTCAGCTACTCAGCTAAAAAGTCTCTCAGAAGCTTATTTGTGTTGAGAATAAGTGACTGCTGAATGCTCAGCCCTAAATGGGACATCTTTATCAACCTCTCCAAGATGTGGAGACATTGTGGTAGAGGGAGCAGGGAGAATCAGGGAGCCAGAGGACGGGGAGTTCTGTGGATGGCTGTTGATGAGCTCAGGGCAGCTGAGGTGGAGGCCTGGACTAGATCCGGCCCATCATATCCTCTCATGATGGAAGGAAGGAAGGGGATCTGGAGTTCTCCACCCTCACGCAAGTGTTACTGGCAGGTGAAGTTTGCTGAGGAAGGAGAGACTCTTCCATGGAGGAGCCACTGCTAAGTTTGCCCATGCTCCAATTTAAAAACAAACTAAAATAAACAGACACCTTAAGTAAATTCAGTTGGTCAAAAGAAAGGTATCTGGTAGAAGCAGGATTAGCTGGGAGGAAGAAAGGGTTCAACAGGAGGGAGGGGAGACAAGAGAAGTAAATATAACAATTCCATCATATACATTTATACAGTTTGTCAAGAGGGCTTGAGGAAAGAGTTCTCAAATCCTGAATCCTGAGTTCTTGTCTTTCAATAAACCAAAGAATTAGCAAATCAAAAAAAAAAAAAATCAGAAACATTTGCCATATAACTTGGATGTGATTAGAATTTTGGGAAGCTCAATTTGAAGGTGAGTGGTGTGAGATACCACTTCCTATTCAATAAAATAGCCAAAGTCATAACAGTAGACTATTAAGTACTGAGAGGTGGAGGAACTAACACTACAAGCTAAGCAGTAACTGTACTGTCCCTTTAATTTTGGAGGGGGGAAAATGTTCTAAAATCTTATTACATAGATTAGCACAATCACTGACCTCCACATTTACAATGGGTAAATTTTTTTTTCTGGTTTTTCGAGGTAGGGTCTCACCTCGCTCTAGTCCAGGCTGACCTGGAATTCACTATGTAGTCTCAGGATGGCCTTGAACTCACGGTAATCCTCCTACCTCTACCTCCCGAGTGCTAAATGCTGAGTGCTGGGATTAAAGGTGTGTGCCACCATGCCCAGCTACAATGGGTAAATTTTATAGCATGCAAATTATACCTAAATAAATGTGTGAAAGTTGTTTAAGGCAGACTAGATCAAAGAGGCAAGCCTCGTCACTGTTTTGTGCCTGGATGGCTGTTGGGTGGGGAATAGAGTGTGCGCCTGGACACAAGCAGACGCAAGGACCAGAAACAAGCCAGCTAAAACATTTGGCTCGTCTGGGTTAAGAGCATAAAGTCCTTTCTTATGCATGTTACCGTCAACATTTCTGCGTGAAATCCCAACAAAATTTAACAACAACAAAAAAAATTAAGAATATATAATAAGGTTACTCTAATTTTATCTTTTTTCTTTACTGAAGATCACATTCACCTTAAATGAAAACTGCAGGTCATTTTAATAGTTACTTCTAGGATATAATTTGGTTCTAACACCAATGCAATGCACTCTAAAATATGTTCTATTAAGTAAAAATTCACCTGTAAATCCTGCACTATGTTCCCATTCACAAAACGTGACCAGAAAGTAAATAAGCCCTTCCTTTCTAACTCTTAGTTCAGAAACTACTTTCAAGGAAATTGAGCTTTTGGTTTCATTTGCTTTTCAGATCAAACATGATGATACAGCTATTCAGAATAACGCTTGTTTACTTAGCAAAGTACTGTGCCCTGAAGGAACTTTTGTCAGAAAGACACCTAATTAAAATGTTAAGCATGCATATAACATTTTAAAAATGTTATACTCAGCCGGGCGTGGTGGCACACACCTTTAATCCCAGCAGAGGTAGGAGGAGGATCGCCATGAGTTCAAGGCCACCCTGAGACTACATAGTGAGTTCCAGGTCAGCCTGGACTAGAGTGAGACCCTACCTCGAAAAACCAAAAAAAAAAAAAAAAAGGCTATACTCATTTAAGTTCTTGTTATATCTTTACGTTTATAATTCTTAGATTGTTTTAGAAGCAATTTTATATATGGTTATCATGAGCATAATTATTTAATACTGTGTCCACTGATGTATACAGAAATGATTTACCAACCAACAAATGGAATGTTGTCTTTATCAAAGAGAAATCAGAAAATAGTAGCCTCTGCATAATTTTAGCTTCCAAATTAAAAATACCATTAGCCATTTAATCCCAGCACTTGAGAGGCAGAAGTAGGCAGATCACTGTGAGTTTGAGGCCAGTCTGGGAGTACAGAATGAGTTCTAGGTCAGCCCAATTCAGGTCAGTGAGACCCTACTTCAAAAGAAACAAAGCCCCAAAACACCAGTAGCCAAAGGCAGAGGTTTCAGTTACTTCTAGTAGAATAACCAACCATAAAATCATTACATTCAATAGAACCAACTGACATTTTTCTAACAATCCATTTTCAATCATTACAGCACTTTATTTTTAAAATATATTTGTTGTGGGTGGCTAATTTGCACAAGTGTCATCATGGAAATAACCAGAAGTAGATAATGTGACAAAAGATTGACAAAGTGTTTCACAGCCCTATCTGTGCTGTCCAGAACAGGGAGGGTAGAGTTGCAAAAGGAGATTACTGCAGTACTACTTTTAATCTTGTAATAAAACCAGCAATGCATCCATTGCAAGAAGGGTATCATCTCACTTCCAACTTTTTCCCCTCAAGAACAATCTGAATTTCTTTGGCATCCAAAGTCTCATAGGTCAACAAAGCTTCTGCTAGATTTTTATGTTCTTTTGCATGCGTTTTCAAGATATGCTTCGCTCGTTCATATGACTCCTGAAACAGAAGAACAGACATAAAGCAGCAGAAAAAGTAGGGAAGCAAAAAGCACAGGCAAGGAGAAAAGAAATACAATGTAACTTATACAAAGAAAGGAGTATTAAAAGGCTTGGTTTTGAAGTACAAATTGTGCATAAAAACATAAATAGAGCAAGGCTCAGCAGTTAAAGTGCTAGCCTGCAAAGACCTAGGACCCAGGTTTGATTCCCCAGTACCCACATAAAGCCAGATACATAAGGTGGTGCATGCATCTAGAGTTCATTTCCAGGCCCACTCATTCTTTTTCTCTGCTTCTCTCTCTCAAATAAATAAAATTAAAAAATATAGAATATGGAAAAAGGTATTATAATAGAAAGGCTTGGAAAGGTTTAGAACAGTCTCATCTTTCAGAATTTCTTTCTCTATTGTGTAATCAAAGCCTGGCTGTTTTCTGAGGAGACTGCTTTCCACAAGCCAGCTCCATGAGGCAGAAGTCTGGAGAATGGTTTTGGCTGCTTTCTTAGCCTTCACATCTGAGGCATAACAAAACCCAAATATCAGTGTTTCTTTAGCCCACTCCATGTTGCTTCTATTCTGATTTCATTATACTAATCAAAGCACCCTTGACATGCCTGTATTACCACAGTACCAACTAATGACAGTGAATTCACTCTACAAAAATTTTTCTTTGTGTGTATATGGGAATTGGTGAAGGTGTGTCAAACATACACTGTGCACTGCTTCTGCATACAGCTTGTGGGTGCATGGAAATCAAACCTGGGCCAACAGACTTTGCAAGCAAGCACCTTTAACTGCTATTTCCCAACCTATACCTACTCATACATAGTCCATTATCCTACTGCAGACAAAATGAACTATGCATGATTAATTTGCATACTTGGCACATGTATGTTGCTGGGAACAAAGCAAACAAGTTATATGTTAAACATGAGACACAGATTCAGTAAATATCATCCTGATTCAAGTATTGAAGCTTAAGTATAAATTCTACTCACCCACAATGAAAATAAAATAAGACCCAGTTCAGGAAAAGAGATTTCTTTTCTTCTTGTTTTTAAAAAGTCTTTTGTGTATATATGTATGATTTGGGTGTGTTATTGTGTGCGACTGAACGCCACAATGCACGTGTGGAGGTCAGAGTCAACACCTCAGGTGCTGGTCTTAATTTCTCACCTTTTAGTGGCAGGATCTCATTTGCTGCTGTACATGCCAGACTCGTTGGCTCATGAGCTTCTGAAGATTCTCCTGCCTCCAGCTCCCACCTCCCTGGAGGAGTGCTGGGATTATAGAAGCATGCTGCTGAATCTGGCTCTATGTGGATTTTGGGAATCTGAAATTAGGTCCTCACTCTTGAATGGTAAAGGCTTTACTCACTGAGCCATAGCCCCAGCAACAGGGCAAGAGGTTTCTTGATAGCATGCTTAAATCACTGCTCTTATGTACACCTGTTGTATTTTATAGTGAGAATTCTACTGAAGAGAGAAACATTAGCTATTATTCCTTGTTTTGTTTACAGTGCTGGGGATTAAACCCAGGGCCTTTTACAGTCTAGGAAAACACTCTTTAACACTGAACTACATCCCTAGGTAGCCCTACACCACCTTTAAAAATTTTTTTTTAATTTTTACTTGAAAGCAGAGAAAGGGAGAGGGAATGAATAGGCTAGAACCTCCTATAAGTGCAAATGAACTCCAGATGCATGTACCTTGTATATCTGGTGTATGTGGAAACTGTGGAATTGAACCCAGGCCATCATGATTGATTGATTGTTTGATTGATTGATTGATTGATTTATAGCCCAGGCTGACCTGGAATTCACTATGTAGTCTCAGGGTGGCCTTGAACTCATGGTGATCCTCCTACCTCTGCCCCCGAGTGCTGGGATTAAAGGCGTGCGCCACCACGCCCAGCTCATCATGCTTTATAAGCAAGGACTTTAATTACTGAGCTGTCTCCCAGGCCTTAAGTAATTACTTTATGCACATTATGTCTCAAAACAAAAATCTTACCCTTAGAAGGATTCTTATTTCTTGTTCAATGGCAGATTGCGTTTCAGGACTGAGTTTTCCTGTGTCACTGTAGGTCATAACTCCAAGCTAGAAACCAAAACAAAGAAAGTTAAGTGAACAAAGAGTTATAAAATGCCAAGAAACTGAACAGAGAAATTATAACCACAAACATAAGTAAACAAACTCCAAGGAGAGAGGCAGGGGACAAGAAGTAAAACATAAACATGCTCTTGATGGGCTGGAGAGATGGCTCAATAGTTAAAGGCACCTCTGACAAAGCCTGATAGCCCAGGTTTGAATCACCAGTACCCATGAAAAGCCAAATGCCCAAAATAGCACCTGCAGTTTGTTTGCAGTGGCAAGAGGCCCAGGCACACCCATTCTCTTTCTCTCTCTGCTTGCAAATAAATATATATATATATATATATATTAAATATTTTATTTATTCATTTTCAAGCAGAGAGATACAGAGAGAGAGAGAGAGAGAGAGAAAGCACCAGGACTACCACCTTGTGGGTCTGGCATATGTGGGTACTGGGGAATTGAACCCGTGGCCTTAGGCACTAGAGGCAAGTGCCTTAACCGCTGAGCATCACAGAGTGATAGAGAGAAGAGGGGAGGGGGAAGGGAGAGGGGAAGGGAGGGGAAGAGAGGAAGAGGGAGGGAGGGAGAGGAAGAGGGGGAGAGAGAGAGAGAGAGAGAGAGAGAGAGAGAGAGAGAGAAAATGGGCACACCAGGGCCTCCAGCCACTGCAAATGAACTCAATCCAGGTGCCATGTCTACTTTGTGCATCTGGCTTTAAGAGAGTACTAGGGAATTGAACCTGGGTCATTCATTAGGCTTTGTAGGCAAGTACCTTAACCACGGAGCCATCTCTTCAACACACACATGCACACACATCATATTTTGAAAAATGCTCTTAAGAACAAAAGAATGTCATAACACACACACATTTTGAAAAATGCTCTTGAGAACAAAAGAATGTCATCATAATGCCCAGGCATGGTTGGGTGTGCCTTTAATCCCACCTCTTGGGAAGAAGAGGTAGGAGATCTCTATGAGTTTGAGACCACTCTGAGACGACATAGTGAGTTCTAGATCAGCCTGGGCTAGAGTGAGACCTTACCTTGAAAAACAAACAAAAGAATGTCATAATTCTCCTGCAACTAGAACGGTAACTCAAAAGAATAAATGTGAGCACGAGGGAAATGAGAGCATAATGCCTTCTTAGAAAACCATGACAGCTCTTCCAAATGCAGAAGTCCTAACTATAGAGTGTGCATACAAGTGAAGACTCCATGGACCACAGACCACAGCAATAATGTGGGAATGTGAGATATATGAAAAGGGCAAAGTAAGGAATCTTAGAAAGTTGTTTTGTTGTTTGTTTTCTCAAGGTAGGGTCTTGCCCGCTCTAGCCCAGGCTGACTTGGAATTCACTATGTAGTTTCAGGCTAGCCTGGAACTTACAGCGATCAATCCTCTTACTTCTGCTAAGTGTTGGGATTAAGGGAGTGTGTCACCATGGCTGGCAGAAAGTAGATTCTTTTATGTAACATGATAAAGTAAAATAATTTATGACTTGGTTATTAATTCATGATGTTACATCTAATGACTAAGCAACTAATGCTGTATCTTCGTTACCAAATGAATATTATTAGAACAATGTTTAGAATAAAATCTCAAACCCCTTAAGAATTAGACAAGGAGGGCTGAAGAGATGGCTTAGCGGTTAAGGCATTTGTGTGCAATGCAGAAAGACCCGAGTTCGATTCCCCAGTGCCCATATAAAAGCCAGATGCACAAGAGGGCGTATGTGTCTGGAGTTCGTTTGCAGTGGATGGAGGCCCTGGCGTGCCCATATTCTCTCTCTCTCTCTCTCTCTCTCCTCTCTCTCTCTCTCTCTCTCTCTCTCTCTAATAAATAAATAAAATATTAAAAAAAAAGAATTAGACAAGGGAAAAGAATGTTATCAGTCTGTAATCAAATAAACACATGGTATATCTTTTTTTAAAATATTTTATTTATTTGAGGGGGGGGGCAGAGAGAGACAGAATGCATTGCTGCTAATGAATTCCTGATACATGCACCCTCCTGTGCAGCTGGGTCTACATGGGCACTTGGGAATCGAACTCAGGTCCTTCTGCACCGCAGGCAAATGCCCCAACCGCTAAGCCATCCCTTCAGCCCAAACACATGGTATATCTTGATGTGTAAAATAAACTATTACCTTTTCACTCATTCCAAATTTAGTAACCATCCTCTTCGCGATTTTTGTTGCATTATCAAAATCACTGGAAGCACCTAAAAAGAAACATGACATCTTTGAAGCATCAATGACAAATGTGAAGTAAATGTATTATCTAAAATAAACCTGTAGCTGAGTGTGGTGGCCAGTGCCTTTAATCCCAGCCCTCAGGAGGCAGAGGCAGAAGGCTGGCTGAGTTTGAGGCCAGCGCAGGACTATTGATCAGCCAGGACTAGACTAAGATCCTACCTCGAAAAAACTAATAAATAAATAATTAAGATCAACCTGTTGTGATATGGTCAGTTCCAAATATAAGCTCCTCTGCCACTCTTCCTCCCATGCTAACATCCATTTGTGCCAGCAGCTGGGCTCTAGTTTCATTCCACCTGTCATTCTCAGGCAGCAGTGACACCTAGACAATTGGAGGAATATAACCAAAGATGCTCAGACACAGTTCTGAAACATATTCGTAAGTCATTTAAATATCACCATGACAAAATTTAATATAATACTAAAAGTCCAAAGACACTGAATAGAGATGGTCATTAGGTAAATAATGAGAAAACAAATAATACAGAAAATAAAAATTTTCTATACAAGTACATGGGAGGCTGGAGAGATTGCCCAGTGTTTAGAGACACTTGCTTGCAAAACTTCACAGCCCTAGTTTGATTCCCTAATACCCATATAAAGTCAGATGCACAAAGTGGTTTCTATATCTGAAGTTTGTTTGCAATGGAAGAAGGCCCTTATGTGCCCATACTGTCATACATTCTAAAAAATATATATATTTAAAAAGTATATCTGAGGGATGGAGAGATGGCTTAACAGTTAAGGCACTTGCCTGCAAAGCCTAATGACCTGGGTTTGACTCCCCAGTACCTACATAAAGTCAGATGCACAGGGTGGCACATGCATCTAGAGTTCATTTGCAGTGGCTAGAGGCCCTGGTGTGCCTATTTTCTCTCTCTCTTTCTTTCTCTCTCCCTTTCTGTCTCTCCTTGCAAATAAATATTTTTTAAAAAGTATATATGATAAGCAATTAGTGGATAAGGCTGTAACAGGACTATTTTATTCTCATTTGCATAAAAATATTTAAAATGCCATATACAGGGAAGATACGAGAATGAAGCATGTACTCAGAAAAATCTTAGAACAACTATGGAACCAGTCACTATAACATTTAATTTCTTTTGGTCTAGTAGCACAATTTAACATGTAAGAATTATAGTCTGTAGTCACTCCTTAATTATATTTTATAACTTAAATGATAACACTTGAAATGTATTATGAAATCCTCTAACAGAAAATTACCACAATGTATCAATCTTATTTCAATACTATTCTGGATGTAAAAAAGGATCATGAAACTTAGGAAGTTGCTTTAGTTTTCTCTGTGACTAATCAGCAGTTTCATACAAACTTCTAGAGGGCTCTATTTGAAAGCAAACTATAAGGAGATAGATACATAAACAGCCAGGAGTAGTGGTGCATGCCTTTAATCCCAGCACTTGGGAGGCAGAGGTGGCAAATTTGAGTTTGAGGCCACCCTGAGACTACATAGTGAATCCCAGGTCACCTGGGCTAGAGTGAGACCCTACCTCAGAAAACCAAAAACTCAGAAGCAACAATAACGACGCTGGGGCATGGCTTGATGAGGACTTGTTTGACATGCATGAAGCTTTGGGTTCAAGCCACAACAACAGGGCATGGGAAGGGGAGCCTACAAGAGACTTACATGTCCAAGGGTTGGTCCTCGTGGCATGATTGTAGCTTTGTTGATAGGCATTGCATCCTTTGTATAATATGCAATAATAGCATGACCAGATTCATGATAAGCTGTGATGGTTTTGTTCTTGTTATCTATTTCCACACTTCGTCGTTCTGGTCCTAAGATAGAAATATAGGTCAATCAACTTAAACAGACTGCAATCCCAGCACTGTAGAGCTGAAGGAAGGAGGGTAATTGAGATATTGAGATCAGGGAAGCTCAGGCTTCACAGTGAGATTATGTCCCACAAACAAACAAACAAACAAACAAACAAAAAAAAAACCCAGCACTCGGGAGGCAGAGGTAGGAGGATTGCTATGAGTTCAAGGCCACCCTGAGACTACATAGTGAATTCCAGGTCAGCCTGGGCTAGAGCGAGACCCTACCTTGAAAAACCAAAAATTCATATAGCAGTGATCTCTAGAGAGATGGAAAACTCATCAAAGTGCTGAGACGCAAGAAGCATTGTGAAAGAGGTGAGGAGAGAATGTAAGAATCAAAGGAGGAAAGGGCTGCTTACAATAGTGTCTTCCAGACATACAGTGGCAATGGTACCCATGACCTCACAAGGTCTGCATAGGAGGAAAAATGATGATATTGAAACAGTAGAGGGCCTAGTTGAAAAAGGATTCAGTGGAAGGGGATTTGGGAGGGCGAAAAGAGAGCATGGTGGGAAGGAATTATAATCCTAGTATTGTCTACATGCATGGACGTTGCCAAGAAAAAGTTAAAAAGTAAAAGGAGGGCTGGAGAGATGGCTTAGCAGTTAAGGCACTTGCCTCCAGTGCCTAAGGCCCTAGGTTCAATTCCCCAGGTCCTACATAGGCCAGACCCACAAGGTGGTGGCCCTGGTGCGCGCTCTCTCTCTCTCTCTCTCTCTCTCTCTCTCTCTCTCTCTCTCTCTCTCTCTGCTTGAAAATGAATAAATAAAATAAAAAATATTTTAAAAAAAAAAGTAAAAGGAGAGAGAGGAGGAGAAGGAAGGGTAGAGTGGTTCGTGCCTGCAATCTGAACACTCAGGACTGAGACAAGATGATTGCAAGGAGCTTAAAGCCGGACTGAGCTACAGAGAGAGACCTTGATTAAAAAAAAAAATCACCACCATCAGCAACAATAGTAATTTATATCAAGGAAAATCCACTCTCTCTTGCAATCAAATAATTGCTGTGGATTATAAAATAATGGACAAAAAAACATTATATTTGAAGTCATTCTAAGACTAGCAATTTCATATTAATAGAAAAATAGCACAGGGTGTGGTGGTGCACGTCTTTAATCCCAGCAATCGGGAGGCAGAGGTAGGAGGATTGCCGTGAGTTCAAGGCCACTCTGAGACTACATTGTGAATTCCAGGTCAGCCTGGCCTACAGTGAGGCCCTACCTCAAAAAAAAAAAAAAAAAAAAAAAAAAAGATTTTAATCTATGATAAATAGAATTTAAATCAATATAACCACAAAGAAGCAACTTAACTCTTGCATTAGAAAGAAAAGCTTAGGGTTGGAAAGATGCTTCAGTGGTTAAGGTGTTTGTTTGCAAAGCCTAACATTGTGGGTTCAATTTCCCAGTACCCAAATAAAGCCAGATGCACAAGTGGCACATGCATCTGGAGTTCATTTATACTGGCAAAAGGCCCTGCACACACATTCTCTTTATCTCTGACTGCAAAAAAATAAAATTTGTAAAATAATTTTTTTGTTTGTTTGTTTTTCAAGGTTGGGCCTCGGTCTAGCCCAGGCTAACCTGGAATTCACTAGGTAGTCTCAGGTTGGCCTCAAACTCATGAGAAACTGCTTACCTCTGTCTCCTGAGTGCTGGGATTTAAGGCTTAAATTTTTTTAAAAAAAGAAAGCTTAATTATTCTAAAAAAGAAACTTCTAATTCACTGTCTTAATTAATGTGTCTTTAAACAAATTTAAGATTTGAAAACAAAATTAAGAGTAGAGCTGGAGAAATGGCTCAGCAGTTAAAGGTGTTTGTAAGCAGGTAAAGCCAGATGCAAAGTTGCATATGCACCTGGAGTTTGTCTGCTGCAACAAGCTCTGATGTGGCCATATGCCCCACCCCAAAAAATAAACAAACATACTTTAATGGACAACAGGAAACACATGGGCACCACATCACAAACACCCATATAATTACCATTTAAAAAGTATTTTTCATTACAGGCCATTGTCAAGGCTCTTCGTTACCCACAGAACTAGATGGTAAGACCCTATAACTAAAGACCCCACATGCTTGGGCTGCAGATCACTGAGAACTCAAGCTGAAGCTGAGCTGGAAACCTCCTCTCTGTTGATTAGCTGTCAGAAAGCTGGAGAAAGCTATGCTGTATTTTTTGGGAGAGAGAAGCCATCAACAGTGTTAAACAGCAGTGGACCCTGCAAGCCTTAGGATTGGCCAGTCAGGCCAAATGTACCAACTGAAGCAACAGTGGCATGTCTGTTATGAGAGAAACCAATCACTCTCTAATTGGACTGGGGCCCACTCTACAGGAGGGAATACATGCCTGGTACTGATGACCTAGTCAAAAGCCTATGGCAGGGGAGGTCAGGAGCCCTAGGGGAGTAATATTGTCTGGCTAAATACATGTATTATGGCCACCAAACTGTGTTATAAGCACTTTAAAAAATGTTCATATCCATATAATAATGCCTTTCTCACTTTTGGGAATTGAACCCCAGGTTGGTAGACTTTGTAGGCAAGCACTTTAATAGCTGAGCCAATCTCTCCAATACACCCCAACTTTAATTTTATTATTGAATTATTTTTTAAAAATAATTTGAGGTAGTTTATAACTCTAGTCCAGGCTGACCTCAAACTCATGGCACTCCTACCTCAGCCACCTATGTGCTGGGATTAAAGACATTAAGTCACCACATCCAGCTCTCAACTTTCTTTTTAAAACTTTCTTCTCCATCAAGAAATAACAAACAAAAAAGTAAAAAATGGAGTTATATATAGATCACTTACACAAAATTGCAATGAAAATATTATGGTGTAATGACCATTGTTGACTCTCAAAATACTGAATAGACAATGAAGTCTAGAGATTAAATTCAACACAGCCAGAGGCTCTAACCATATATTCACAAAATGCTTACCAAAAACTATTGTCAGGAAGAGAGATAGAGGGAGGACGAAGGCTGACTGACTTACCCATCAGAATTTTATCTTTGGAAAACTCTAGCTCCTTCATGGTAACCATTTCTTTTCCATCCACAGCTGCTTTTAATGCAGCCTGGTTCACAAGATTCTCCAACTCTGCTCCAGAAAACCCAACAGTACCTCGAGCTATGATTTCAGGATCGACAGCTTTGTGAAAAGAGAATACAATATTAAATCTACAAAATCAGCTAAATTGAAGCTTTTCACAAAGCACTCAAGTTTTTTAGAAAACATGTTTTGGGGGATGGAGAAATGGTTTAGTGGTTAAGGCACTTGCCTGCAAAGCCTAATGACCTGGGCTTGACTCCCCAGTGCCCTCGTAAAGCCAGATGGACCAAGGGGCACATGCATCTGGAGTTTGTTTGCAGGGCTGGAGGCCCTGGTGTGCCCATTCTCTCTTATATTTATTTTTTTTAAAATAAATAAAATCATGTTTTTGGTTTTTTAAAAAAATATTTTATTAATTTTAAAGGGGAGAAAGGAGATGAGGGAGGGAGAGAAAATGGGTATGCTAGGGCCACTGTTGCTACAAACTCCCTCCAAATGCATGCACCACACTTTGTGTAGTTGGGCCCACATGAGTACAGGGAATCAAACCTAGGCTGTCAGGCTTTTAAGCAAGCATCTTTAACTGCTGAGCAGACCACCTCTCCAGCTCTAGAACTCATGTTCTGAAGGAAGAAAGAACATAATTATTCTGAACTACAACTTAAAACATCTTTTGTGTGTGTGTGTGAGAGAGATAGAGTCTCTTTCTAGCCCAGACTGGCCTGGAATTCACTATGTCATTTCAGGGTGGCTTTAAAACATCTTAAAACTAAAATTAAGAAATGTTAAATACCAACATATTTTTTAACATTTGTAATTCACAACTTTTTACTTTGACATTGTTATGAAGAGAGATTTCATATACTTGCCATTTAATATGCTCTTTTATCTAATTTTAAAGAGCTGTTTTAAATGATGTATTATATGGACTGCCATGTGAATAAAAAAGAAACAAAACAAAAAACTAAAATTTAGTTTGCCCGATGTGATGGTACTTCCCTTTAATAATCCTAGCACTAGGGAAGCTGAGGTAGGATTGCTGTGAGTTTGAGGCCAGCCTGGGTTACAGAGTGAGTTCCAGGTCAGCCTGAGCTAGAGTGAGACTGCCTCAAAAAGAAAAAAAAAATCAAAAACAAGACTAAAATTTAGTTTATTGCTATTCTTAGGAATTAGTGCTGAAGTATACCACTGAAATCACAAATTGAGAAAAGGCATAAATGTTCTAAATTTAACATTCTGAAGAGGGAGAGGGAGGTAGAGCTATCTATTAATGAAATTAGAAATTTCAAATGTAACCTATGCTGTTATTTCCAGTCAGACCACAAACTGAAAAAGCCTGCTCACAAACTTCTGTACTCTGAATTCACCTTGAAATACTTTGATTAGAAGTTTCTCTACTAGAAACAATTTGAGTTTTATGAGTTATTTTAAAAAATATCTTTGACAATTCTGTAGCAGTAATATGCTCAATAACCCAATGGGTCCATATTTCCATTCTTCTTGTTTCTTATTTGTTTTCCTCCTAAAATGAGCCTTAGTTTGGGTCCACACTAATCCAGGGATGGACATGTAAAAGGACATAAAAGTAGGAATAAAAAGGACACAGAAATTAGCTGGTCTTCTGAAACACCAAACAAAAACTATAAGCAGAGTGATTAGATCTATAATTTTGTAGAGATAATAATGCTTGTATTGTAGAATTAGACTTACACTTATCAAACTTTATTTTGTTAAGATACCATTTCAAAATTTCAGTCCGACCCTTTACATCTGGCCTAGGAACTGTGACTTGCATGTCAAAACGTCCAGGACGTATTAAGGCACTAAAGGCAAAGTAAAAGAGAAAATAGAAATGAGCAAGCTGACTATACTTTGCTAGTGCACACTAAACACATAAAGGAAAGACAACAGTAGCCACAGATACCACAGAATTCTAAACACAAAACTCAATTTCTGCAAACACATGGCTGAAATAGGTAAATGAGTGAAAGTGCTGGATGCCTGTAATTTCAGTACTCTGGAGGCTGAGGAAGGAGTTCCAGGTTGACTTGGACTACATAGTGAGACCTTGCATGAAAAAATAGCAATAATGATAGTAATATACAGAAAGTAAAACAAAGGTTAATTTATATACATGTGTGTGATGGTAAAGTTTATTTTCAACATGACCTGTTTAGTAATCCACAGTAATCTTTGGCAGGATCTCCTAGAAGGGGACTGGATGTAAGAAAGCTTGAGGGAAAGGGAAGCCCTCCTTCCTTCCTTCCCCAGCTGCGGTACATGTCGTGACTTGCACTCACATCCTGCTCTCCTTTTCCTTCTTGGACATTGGAAGCCAGTTTCCTCAGCCTCACATCGTGGACTGAAGAGCAACCACACCCCAGGGAGCCATCAGGCCTTCAGGGCTGGATTGGGACTGCTGAGGCATCCAGCCACATGGACTGAATAGCTACTGGTTTCTTCACCTGTGGGCTTGCAGACTGCTATTATTGGACTGTCTTAAGCAACCTCAATAAATTCCTTTTTACTACAATCCCTTTTGTCAACTGTTTCCTCTAGAGAACAAAATAATGACTAATACATGTGTTAGAATATACCGTCAGAAATAAGCATATAATCAACAAAAAACCATTTTACAGTAAACTTGTAAGAACCACACACCCATCTCAACTGCTAACTAGTGTTAAGCTGATGCATTAGAAGACAAACTACTGATCATATGAAAATACAAAGTTTCTATAATAAAGATAAATGTCATTTTTAAAATGCTTTCTGCCTAAATGCATGATATATATGAATATTTTTAGTATTTTTGAATAATTCAGAATTCGAATTCACTACTTTTAAATATATTTAGTTGTGCAAATGTCACTTCAATATGCTTTTAGAATATTCTCTTCCCACAAAAAATATATCCATTAGTAGTCACCTCATATTCCCCACAAAGTCTCTGGATTTGCTTCTAAACATTTCATATAAATAGAACCATGCAACATGAAAAACAGAAACATTTTGTAACACCTAGCACAAGGTTTCAGTCTGTAACAGTGGTTCACCACTTTTCATACTTACTTATCTAATGCCTCTGGGAAGTTTGTGGCTCCTATAATGATTACTCCTTCATTGGGTTTAAAACTGTTTAGGGTGTAAAACAAAGAGTACATTTTCACTGAAAATTGAAGGACAGCACACACAGAATAATAATCTAACTATAACTACTCATCATTAACCTTAGTAGACCGATGGGAAACTAGCAACTATGTATAACCACATGCCACCATATCTGCTCTATGCAGGAAAGCAACCTAGGAAAAACTGGGATACCTACCACACTGCATTATGAAAAATTACTTGAATTTACCAATTCAGATTATTTGTTCTAGACTTCTATATAGGCTTCAAAGTGTCTCACACTAAGATATTATACTCAAAGAAACATTTCTGGCTTTTTATATTATGGACATTGATGTAAGCTTTAACTCTACTACAACATTTATAGTTAGTCATCAAGTGTGCAGAAACCATATACAACACTTTAATACCTATTTAATCTTATAAAATACTTCATGAGATGTTGGCTAATATCAAGTTTATAAATATCAAATGCTAGTAGATACCTGTTACCCAAGTAATTTTTAAAATAGGACAAATCCCTATTTTAAAAATATATTTCACAAAGAAAGACTCAATTACCCATCCATTTCAGCAAGAAGTTGATTTATAGTCTGTCTTGAATATGGATGCATTGGAGATTCAATTCTCTTCCCTCCAACAGAGTCTAGTTCATCAATAAATATAACACAAGGGGCATTTGCCTTGGCTTCTCCTAAGGAAGTAAAAGGATTTAAATAAGCTAAAAAAAATCAACACTTTTTGAACAAAACCATACAAATATTAAAATATGTAAGACTGTCAATGGTCAAATAAAATCATAGGGAGAAAAATGCAAAAAGGGAGACCAATTTTTACTAATAGTGTCGATTAGAGTAATACTAAAAAGATTATAAAAAGATTTAAATTAATAGCTAATAAAAACAATTGGCTATTTCTTCTTCCTAATCATACAAATATATAATCAGAATTGACTGATAACTCTTAACTATGTGCTACAGAACTGATTAATAAAATGAAAAACAAAAACATTTAAGAGTTTTTCAAATTAGCCCATTTAAAGCAAGAGTACAGCTTTATTTCAGCTCATACATTAAGTAATATGCAACTAAAATGCTACAATGTCTATTCCAGAAATCCAATATAAGCAATTAACACAGAGGGGTAACATACTCTTCCCCTAATTAACAAATTAACATTGTCTAAAAGATGCATGAAAACATACTGAAAAGATTTCTGATGCGGCTGGCTCCTACACCCACAAACATCTCATCAAACTCTGACCCAGAAGCATAGTAAAAGGGAACATCAGCTTCTCCTGCCACAGCTCGGGCGAGAAGTGTCTTTCCTGTTCCTGGTGGTCCAACTAAAAGAATCCCTAAGAGAAAAAGTAAACAAGAGTGATTCAAAATTATTAAAAATCCCTTAACATAAATCTATAAAATTAATTATAAAATTTTGAAGTTGAAAAGGACAGCAATGGTCAGTATTTTCAAACATGACAAACATGGTCTGCTAATGCTTCACTTTAGGATTTTCTCTACAAATAAATTTCCTGTATCAGTTAAATATCATTTAAACATTAACAGGCAAGACAGGGAAAGGATCTCAAGGTAAAGGAACACAAATGTATTTATAATGTGATAAAATATGTACTAAAAAAAAACCCCATATAATGCACAAATCTTGACTTTATATGTTTTTATAAGGAAAAAAATTAGAGACAGATGATGAAAATTCAAAAAAAAAAAAAACTGCTATTAAGGAAACAATGCTACCTAGTTAGGTTAAGATTACTAGGACAATGTCCTTATTCTTAGGTGATGTACACTAAGGCATTTAAATTAGTTGATGTCTACAGGTTTCTTTCAAGTATTCAAGGGAGAAATGCAGATACATATATGCATACACACCAAGATTAAGCATATATGACAAATGTTAACAAATGCTTAGTGTAGTACACGGATGCTAACTGTACTACTTTTTTCAAAGTTTCCAAACATTTGAAAGTTTTCATGATGCCAATAAGCTTTTCACAGTAAGTTATAAAAACAGCATTTGGGCTGGAGAGACGGCTCAGCAGTTAAGCTGCTTGCCTGCAAAGCCTAAGGACCCGGGTTCAATTCTCCAGTACCCACATAAAGCCAGATGCACAAGGTGGCACATGTGTCTGGCATTCATATGCAGTGGCTAGAGGACCTGGCACACCCATTCTTTGTTTGTTGTGTTTCTCTCAAATAAATAAATGAAATATCAAAACAAAACAGTATTTGCATTAACTTTTTTATAAATGTACAGATTAAATTTAAAAGCTGTGTCATTAACGTGGCATTTTAACATGACATACAAAAAGTGGCATAAGCATCTTGTACTTGCAGCAGCAAGAGGCTCTGACACACCCACATTCATGTGCAAATAAAAAAAATAAATAAAAGATACAGCCAGGCATGATAGCACACATCTTTAATCCTAGCACATAGGAGCCTTTCCATCTTGAGTCCTGGGATTAAAAGTGTGTGGCACTACACCCCACTCACACTGATATTTTTAATAGGAAAAATGAAAGAACTGAAAACCATGTAACTGTTCAGATAAAAGTACTATAATTAGAAACTGGTTTTCATAATTACAAAAATCACAAAAGACCATCTCCACAGTTCCCACTCCACAAAAATGCTAAGAAATTCTCTTATATTAAAAAAAAATTGAGTGGTTAGGGGTGTAGCATACACAAAAATAAAAGAAAGCAGAATAAAAAACTTAAAATGCTTATGCCCCTAAATTGGATTCCGACACTGAGGTGTGAGAAATGGCAACATTATAAAACAAACTATTGAGACAAATGCTGAACTTTGGGAATGAACAATGAATTGAACAGCTTTAAATCTGTATAGTATTACCAATTTTATTAACTATAGTAGAGTTATAGAAAAGGATATCCTTATTTTAAGGAAATGTACACCCAAGTATTTAGAGGTAAAGGAGCACTGTCTTTAATTTGCTCTCAATTTTTAACAGCTTCCATAATTATAGACTATAAACCATTAAGATTCCATCCCCTTCCCTCATATTTCTTCCCCCTCTCAATCAGTCTCTATTTTGTTTCAGTGTCATCATCTTTTCCTCCCAATATGCAAGGTATTATCAGGCACTGCGAAATCATGAGTATCAAGGCCATTTTGTGTCTCGAAGTACTTTCAATGTTTTAAAAAATAAAAATGAAAAAGGGAACAAAATATTAATAATGAGTGTGGGCTAATAGTATGAGAATATTTTTATACTATTTATGCAACTCAGTTTCAAATGTCAAAACATTATTAAAAAGTGGTTATGAAACTATGAAACAAGCAACTTATATATTTAATTAATAACTATATTTTTATCAGTTACAGTATGATAAAATTGGTAATATTACAGTATTTTCTGACATCAAATCAAAGGAAATCTTACCTTTGGGAAGTTTACCTCCAAGCACAGTAAATTTTTGTGGATTTTTCAAGAATTCAACAACTTCCTGTAATTCTTGTTTGGCTTCTTCCACCTTAAATAACACAATTTACCAAATAATCTTAATCAATGATTATATCATTAACAAAAATAACTTGCCTTTAACTTTGTCATATTTTCTTGCATTTATATTTCTGATGATTTTATAGAACAATTTTGACATATTGTTTTTGTTAGTATTGATGATAGGAATTGATTAAATTTAATAATATAACTTATTTCATTTGAATCCAGATTAATCCCATCACTAGATTCTTGTCAAAATTTAATAAAAACAAAACAAAAATTTAAAAAAATGATTAGATCATTAATGCCTCCCCATTGATAATCAAATTAAATATAGAATGAAATTTGGTTAAAAAAAAAAAAAAAGCCCTCCATTTTTAACACAATAGGTTATCTCCCAGTCCTTATTTCCAAAGATTCAGTGAACATATTAGAACAAGTATCACTCACTTAAAGCCCTTACATTTTCTCAGTGGAACAAATAAGGCAAACACAGAGGGCAGGGTAAAGAGAAACTGAAGAAGACCATATGTTAAGACCAAGCTGCAATCTGAAAACCTAGAATTTTCAGGTTATGATTATATTTCTAGGAAACTTCCATGAAACATTTCCAGAAAATATCCCCACTAAAGAGTAGGGGACATGGGCTGGGAGAGAGCCCAGTGGTTAAAAGCCCTTGCTTACAAAGCCTGACAGCCCAGGTTTGACTCCTCAGTATCGACATAAAGCCAGATGCAGAAAGTGGTGCATGCATGCAATTGTAGTTCCTCTGCAGTGGCAAGATGCCCTGGCACGCCCATTCCTTCTCTCTCACTCCAACTCTTCATTCCTCTCTTTGTTTGCAAATAAACAAACAAACAAATAAAATATTTATTTTAAAAAAAGTAAGGGGCAGGGGAAAAGGCTCTATAAGTAAAAGGGCTTGCTATGAAAGTGTGACATCCTGAGTTCAAAACCCATGCAAAAGCAAGACACAGAAAATTTGAGTGTCTGTCATCCTAGCTAGCCCACCTATGGAGACAGTAGGCAGGGAGCCTGGCATACAAAATGGTAAGTAACAAAGAGACTCTGCCCGATGTAAAGTGAAAAGTAAGCAGTGCAGCCTGAGAATACAGAGTGAATTCCAGGTCATTCTGGGCTAGAGCAAGACCCTACCTCAAAAAACAAAGACAAACAAACCAAAGTGAGCCCTGAAACCTGAAACTTCTCTGTTCTTCCCATGTGAGCCATGGCACACATATGTCTGTTTTTTATTTTTGGTTTAACATTCCAATGGTCTCTGATGTTTTTCAGATTAAAACATTAAAAATTAACTAAAATCTTTTAAACAAAGCTCTGCTCACTCCAAGGCCCAAGAAAATGCATAATATCATACTAACACTATTAAGCGTCCCAAACTAATTTTGAATGATATATATATATATATATATATATATATATATGTTAAAAAAGAAGAGTCCCAAACTATAAACCAAAATATCTCCCTACAGCATTTCAACATTCACTAATACAATCTGTGTGAGCCATATACATCTCCATATAACATGGCAGGATTACAATCATCACACAGAAATGAACCATTTTATATGTACTGTATTCATACAACATTCCACCCCAGAGAGGAGCATGACTATCCTGGTGTGGATCAACAACTCTGGGGTTCTGTCTGTTCTTGAGCTGAGAAATAAATGTGCTCACTGTGCAGGTTTATTATGTGGGCACTTTCTAAAAAATACATTTATTTATTTACTTATTTGACAGAGAAAGAGAAAATGTGCAAACCAGGACCTCTTGCCACTACAAATGTACAGATGTATATGCTATACTGTGTATCTAGCTTTACATGGGTACTGTGGAACTGAGTCTGGGCCAACAGGCTTTGTTAGCAAGTACCTTTAACCACTGAGCCTTTTCCCCAGCCCTGTTATTCACTTTTGTTCAAAAATACCTAGTTTGCTGGGTGTGGTGGTGCACAACTTTAATCCCAGCACTCAGGAAGCTAGGGTAGGAGGATCACTGTGAGTTCGAGGCCAGCCTGGGACTAGAGTAAATTCCAGGTCAGCCTGGGCTACAGTGAGATGTGAGACCCTACCTAGAAACACACACACACACACACACACACACACACACACACACACACACAAAATAATTTATTGAAATAGTTTCTTTTTTAAAAAATATTTTATTTATTAGAGAGAGGAGGAGAGGGAGAGAGAGAGGCAGAGAATGGGCACACCTGGGCCTCTAGTCACTGCAAGTGAACTTGACACATGCACCCTCTTGTGCATTTATTTGAGCACTGGGGAATCAAACTCTGGTCCTTCTGCATTGCAGCCAAATGCCTTAACTGCTAAGGCATCTCTTCAGCCCTTGAAATAGTTTCTTAAAAACCACTGAAAGGTATATATATTAAAAGACAAACATGTATTTAGTCAAAAGAATGAGTATAATGCCAGCTTCAAATGTCAATAAAGAGATTAAACACTGTTTATTTCTCAAATAAAAAATATTCTCTACCCAATTCCTATGGCAAGAGAACCCCCAGTTGAGGAACAGGAAGCTATTAAAGAAGTTCTCAACAGTCCTTATGCATGCTGACATGTTCAGAACATTTAACATTGACTATAATCTAGTAATTATCTATTCTATTCTATTCATTGGGCTAGAGCGAGGCCCTAACACACACACACACACACACACACACACACACACACACACACACACACAAAGTATTTACATATTGCAGTTAAAAGAGAATCAGGTAAAAAGCAACATTTCTTAACTACTACATGCAAAGCACAAATGTTATCTCTGAGAACTGAAGCTGAGGTAAGAGGATCACCATGAGTTTGAAGACAGCCTGAGGCTACTGAGTGAGTCCCAGATAGAGTGAGACCCTGCCTAAAAACAAAGCAGGGCTGGAGAGATGGCTCAGAGGTTAAAGACAAACTATATGGCCTGGGTTCAATTCCCGAGTACCCACATAAAGCCAGATACAGAAAGTGGTGCATGAGTCTGGAGTTCATTTGCAGTGGCAGGAGGTCCTGATGTGCCCATACTTGGCTCTCTCTCTCTCTCTCAAATGAATGTCTTTAAAAAACTGCCAGGCACCAGGAAGACCGGGATGAGTACTAAGATATACAGGATCCCTTGCTACAAGGACTAATACAGAGAGCCCACGGAGGAGGATATACAACTGATCAGGGATGGGGAGGGGGGGGAATTGGGGAATTCGGGATAACAACGCATGGTTTGCCCACTAAATAATGTAACTCATTATGGACAATAAATATATATTAAAAAAAAAATGCCAGGCACAGTGCAGCACTCAGGTGGCAGAGGTAGGAAAATTGCCATGAGTTCAAGGCCACCCTGAGACTTCATAATGAATTCCAGGTCAGCCTGGGCTAGAAAGAGACCCTACATAAAAAAAAAAAAAAAAAAAAAAAAATTTACAGTAATGAATTTATAACCTTGAACTAGTTAAACCAACCATTGTTCTCCAAGTAAGGAAAATAATTTGTCTGTACCAGACCATGGCCAGGTTCTGACTATGTGGTTATGTTAAATTTACTGTAAGTTTTAAAAACTGGTTCTTGCACCAGAGATAATTATTTCTGAGAACTAAAAAATATTTTCAAAATAGGTAGAGTGCCGACTGGTAAATAACTGTTTTTTCCACTTCTGTATACAAGCTTGTTCTTTCTACACAATAAAGGACGTGGTTTTTTCTTTATAAGCCCCAAGCTACCAGAACTGGCTATACGGACTCTCCTGAGTAGAGTCAGCCCTGGCTGGTCATCTGAATAAAGTTTCCCTTTTACTCTCCAGACCTTTCAGCGTCTGTTTTATTTTGGGTCTGGGGTCGCACTCCATTTCAACCTTAGTCTATTTGCCTTTTAAGACTACATTCATTCAGTCCACTCTCCTGCTCCTTCCCAAATTAATACTAAGTCCTATCATAGATAAAATTTATCTTCTAGTGCCATTCACTAATATTAAAAGCGAGCAACTTTTCTGGACATAGTTTTTTCATTCCAGAACAACTTTTATTATCAAATATTGACCTTTTGTAGAATATCAATTAGATAATGTACAAAGAAGGCAATGGGATCTTAACTTACTCCTTTGACATGTTCAAAGGTGACATTTTTCATCTGGACAGGATCTACTGCAGAATCAAGCCCTGTGGTTGTCCGGAAGCGTACTATCAGGAAGAAAAATGCATGCCATTATTTGACAGCAAAGTCTGGAGAAATGAAATGTCATGAGATCCAAGTTTATACACATTAAATCCAAGAGAAGAAAATAAAACTTGTGGGTTTCTAGACCATGTTTAAGGACCAAATGATTCACATTAAAAAGACATATATTGTTACTTCGTTAAATCCACGAATTTTTTTTTTCTTATAATCTAGTGATAAAAATCTTAAATCACCTAGGAAACTGAGTCTTAACAGAGTCAACATTATTTAAAATTCTGGAGTTTTGTTTTGTTTTCTTTTGTTTGTTTTTTCTAAGTAGAGCCTCACTTTAGCCCAGGCTGACCTGGAACTCACTCTCTAGGTCCAGGCTGGGCTTGAACTCACAGTGATCCCCTTACCTCTGCCTGCCAAGTATTAAAGGCACATGGCATCAAGCTTGGCAACTTCTGTTTCTTTAAGTTAGCCTTTATCTAAAGATAGCTATATTTCAAATTACTCATTCTTCATGATCAGTGCAACTGACCTGTGTCTACCACCTCAGGTTACTATTTAATGCTAGGTTTGGGGAGGGGGGAAGCAACCAATAAAAGCCAAATGCTTTAAGGGAAAAAAGTTAAGTCAAGATAAATGAATGAGTCTTTACCAGATAAGAATGGGTTTTTTAAGAGTCCATAAATGCCAAACATCAGCAGAACAAATAGAATCAACCGAGTTCGCCTCAAGGAATCTGGAAGAGAAAAACATTGAATTACAGATACCAGTGAGTGAGACAGAGCAATGAATGCAAACATTAGTTTACTGTTTGGGTTTTAAGTAAAAGGCTTTTAGTTTACTACAGACTGTATCTCAAGCTTAGCTTAGAACATAACATAGCTCAGTAGTAGAGTACTTGCCTAGCATGCACGAGGCACTAGGTTTTATCTTCAGAACCACAAAACTTGAACAAATAAATAAATAATAAAAAATAATCCCAGCAGAGGGAGGCAAAGGTAAGAGGACTGCTGTGAGTTCAAGGCTACCCTGAAACTACATAGTGAATTCTAGGTCAGCCTGGACTAGAGCGAGACCCTACCTCGAAAAACCAAAATAAATAAATAATAAAAGCAAAGAAAAGAAAATGAACCAGGTGTGGGGCATATGCCTTTAATCTTGGAAAGCAGAGGTTAGAAGGATCACTGTGAGTGCGAGGCCGGCCCAAGACAACATAGTGAATTCTAGGTCAGCCTGGCTAGAGTGAGGCCCTACCTCGAAACCCGCCCCCCCAAAAAAAGGATGAACTGGGTCGACAAATAAATTGACACAAAGTATAGAATTCCTATATTATTCTACCTGCCTTCCACTTTCCCCTATTAACAGCATGCATTTGTGTAGTCAACTTGTTATAATCAAAGAACCAGTATTAGTATGTTTTTATCAATTAAAGCCTATAATTTACATGAGAGTTCACTCTTAAATGTCTTATAGTTCTTTAAAATTTCACCTAGACTGGGCATGGTGGCCCATAACTTTAACCCCAGAACTCTGGAGGCATGGGCTAGGGTTGAGATCCTACTTTAAAAACATTTTTTTAATTTTAGTTTGCATACAATATAATGGACTTTGCAATGTTTTCATAAGTATGTCATGTACCATGCTTCTATTGGAATTCTCACTACCTGTTGCGGTCAGCTTTCTAGTTGCTGCGCAGAAAGAACCCAAACAAAAGTGGCTTGTAGAAGAATGGGTTTATTTGGCTTATGGACTCAAGGGGAGACTCCATCCTGGCAGGGAAAACGATGGCATGAGCAGAGGGCTGGACATCACTTCTGCCACAGCACTGCAAACAGCAGCAGGAAGGTGTGCCAAACACTGGCAAGGGGAAGCTGGCTTATAACCCCATAAGCCCGCCCCCAACAACACAGCTCTAATGAGGTTCTAATTCCTGAACTGCCATAAGCTGAGGATCGATCTATCAGAACACATTCAATTGTTTGTGGGGGACACCTGTATCAAACCATGACACTACCCATCCCTTTGCTGGTCCCCTTCTTTCCCCTAGGCTCCCTTCTGCTTCCATGTCATCCATATATATGTGTTGCAGGTAAATCTAGGTGCTGCATGAGAAAAACAGTATTTTATCATCTAATTAACTTCTTTTGCTTCACCTCAGCACCCTAGACTTCATACTCCACTCTATATTTCTTGTTTCCTTCATTTCACACAATATGCACAAATAAATAAATCAATCTAGATTCTGCATGCAATAAACACAGTATCTGTGTCTGGTTTATTCACCTAACATGATGCTCTGCAATTGCATCCATTTTCTTGTAAATGACATTCATTCTTCTTTATGGCTGAATAAAATTCCATAGTATATACATGCCACTTGTTTTATTCAACCATTTCTATCTCACATCAATCAATACAAAATTTATTTCTTCCAGGGCAGAACTATATTTAATTGTATTAGTAAACTATAGGTTTCCCCCCCCCCCCACAAAGGAAATAAAGGAAATGAAAAAAGAAAAAAGTGCATTTAGACAGAGTTAAGTTTATGAGTGGTTGAAATGCAAGGGAGGTCTCTTCTTTAAAGAACTTTAGAGAGCAAGGGAGTGGTGACTCACACCTACAACCTGGCTAGAGTGAGACGCTGTCACAAACAAATGAGCCATGTATCTGCCACCACACTGTTTTAAAAAAAATCAATTGGGGGCTGAAGAAGTGGTTCAGCAGTCTTACCTGCAAAATCTAACAACCTGAGTTCAATTCCCCAGTATCCCACATAAAGTCAGATACACACAGTAGCACATGCATTTGGAGTTCATTTGCAGTGGCTAGAGGGCCTGGCATGCCCATTCTGCCTAATTCTCTTCTTTTAAATATTTATTTATTAAAAATATTTCATTTAATTTGAGAGAAAGATACAGACACAAAGAGAGAATGGGCATGTCAGGGCCTCCAGCCACTGCAAATGAACTTCAGACACATGCACCACCTTGTGCATCTGGCTTTATGTGTGTACTGGGGAATAGAACTTGAGTCCTTCTTTGCAGGCAAACACCTTAACTGCTGAACCATCTCTCCAGCCATGCCTGCCTCTATTCTCTATTTACTTGCAAAAAAAAAAAAAAGCAAAAAACAAACAAACAAAAAACAAAGAAAGAAAAGCAATGGGGGGGTGGTGTCTGGAGAGATGGCCCAGTGGTTAAGGCACTTGCCTGCAAAGCTTAATGAATCGGGTTTGATTCTGCAGTATACCCACATAAAGCCAGATACACAAAGTGGTACATGCATCTGGAGTTCACTTGCAGTGGCAGGAAGCTCTGGTGTGCTCATTCTCTCTCTCTCTCATAAATGAAAAATAATAAATCTAAAAAATAAAGAAGAGGTCACAGGATGCATTCTTACTCATGTGGGCAGAAACAACAGCAAAACCTTAGCACCTTAAAAGTAGCAGTCCTGGGGCAGGAGTGATGGCTTAGCAGTTAAGGCGTTCACCTGAAAAGCAGAAGGACTCGAGTTCGATTCCCAGTACCCACATATAGCCAAGGTGGCATATGTGTCTGGAGTTTGTTTGCAGTGGCTGGAGGCCCTGATGCGCCCATTCTCTCTGCCTCTTTCTCTCTCTCAAATAAATATATATTTTTTTAAAGTAGTAGTCCTGCTCAATAGCTGAGAAGTACTGTCTGCTCTGTGACTATCCTCAGCTGGAGGTCAAGGTACATGTTTGATAATAGCAAGAAGTCGCTGATGGTGGATGAGTAACAATTTGCCCGAGATGTTCTGGACAATCTCTTTGAACAATACACACAGTGGCACCAGGAGCCCTTGTCCTTGGTGAGTGACACACAGCATCACAACACTTAGTGACAAAGTCCATGCTGACTTTAGTATATCAATTCTGAAGCTCTCCTGTGGTAGCAAGGCCTTTCAGTCAGGGTGGATGTGGCATTTCTGAACAGACCTATTATTAGAACTAGTTCCACTCCTAGAAATCTTGCAGTTGAGCAATCTTTGACCTTTCTTAAGTGTTGGGTAACATTCTAACTTCTCTTCTTGATCTGGATAATGCCCACATTATAGCAACTCACACTGAGCAGTTCTTAGTAGGTGAGCACCTGTCAATTCTGTTCAACTTCAATGAAATCATTCCCTGAAAAGATGGCTCAGAGCCCTCACCCTGAGCACCAGCTCTGACACATTAAATGGAAATGCTCTGGTGAAGGAAAGTGGATGCAATGCTGGGGTCAGCCCAGCCTAGGTCCCATTTTGAGACTCCCAAGATACCAATGGCTTGGATGAGACAGGGACAGAAGAAAACAGTACAGCTCACACTCACAGGTGGTTGACAAACAGGACCTGATTTTGTTGGTGATCTCAGTATGGTAGAGGGGGCACACACATCACTGTTCTGAACTAGTGTAAGAAAGATCTGATTCCTAGGAGAGGACCTTAGTGGGGAATGGGCAGGTCCCCAGAGGAGAGCAGTGGAGGACCCTGAAACAGGGAGTCATGCTGGAAGTGTGGAGCAGGGGTACAGATTAATAGGGAAGGTTGGGTTTGCAAAACAGTTGGGAGAAAACAAAAATAGTTCTGACTCCTTTAGTTAAGGGAGGTCTTCATCACAATCTTTTCTCCTGTTCCATCTGACATGCACTGGTCTTTCATGGTAAGATGCTCCATTAGTTTCTGATTTTAGCATGAAAGAGACCACCTGCCCATGGCTGTGTTACTGCCCAGTGTAACAGGTCCAGCAGTTGACCGAGTTAAGGGAGCTCCCATTACCCCTGCTCTCTCAAATTTTCTGTACTTGCTCAATGTTCCCCAAGGCCTTCATCCATTTGTTGCTGGAGCCTAGCTACTGAGAATAGGGGCTGCAATAAACATGGATGTACAAATATCTCTCAATGGTATGTTTAGATTCCTTTGGGCATATACCCAGCAATGGTGCAGCTGGATCACACGGAGGTTCTATTGCCTCACTTTATCTTCCCACCAGGGTCCCTCTCTTGCTGCATCCTTACCAGCCTATGTGATTATTTTTCTTAATGATTAACCATTTGGTCTTGGGTGAGATGGAATCTCAATGTAGTTTTTTCTTGCTTATTTTTTTTTTTAATATTTATTTTATTTTATGAGAGAGAGAGAGAGAGAGAGAGAGAGAGAGAGAGAGAGAGAGAGAGAGAGAGAGAGAGGCAGGCATACAGAGAATATGGGTGCACCAGGGCCTCCAAGCCACTGCAAATGAACTCCAGACACATGTGCCCTCTTGTGCATCTGGCTGTATATGGGCACTGGGGAATCGAACTCTGGTCCTTCTGCATTGCAAGCAAACGCCTTAGCCGCTAAGCCATCTCTTCAGCCCTCTTGCTTATTTTTAAGACATATTAGCTTCAAACTCATAGCAATCCTTCTACCTCAGCCTCCTGATTAATGGAATAATGTGAACCACCATAGCCAGCTTCTCTCGATGTAGTTTAACTTTGTATTTTGGTGATGTCTAAGTATGTTGATTTTTTCATGTATTTACTGACCATTTGTATTTCTTTTTTGAGAACTAAGTGTTCAATTCATTCAATTATTTGACTACATGATATAAGGTTTTCTAATGTTTAAATATTCTGAAATTCTTTATGCACTCTATATACTAAAATACTTTCAGGTGTATAAAGCTGACAATGCAGGTACCTCCTGTGTCTGTCTCCCCAGTAGTGGGACTATAGGCACTCATGGTCATATTAAGCTTTTTACATACTTTCTGGAGACTAAACTCAGGTCAGCATGATTGCACAGCAAACACATTACAGAGCCATCTCTCCAGCCCATTATTCCTCATAAGTCAACTTACCATTGGTTTTTTGTGTAAGTGCTTGAGCTTTCAAAAAACCTTCTGCAAAACCAGTTTTAAATGCATCTTGGTGAGCTTCAGGTATGTTTTTAGTTTTCATAAGTTTGTCCAAACTCTCAAGGTCTGTTCCTCTATCCCGCAAAAGAAAACCCTAAATACATAAAACAACACAATAGCATTAGTTGGTTACAGCAGTTAACATTCCCCAATAATATGGTAACACACACACACACAAAAAAAAAAAATCATTAAAAGTCTAGAATTTAATTTGTATTTCCAGTGCAAAAAAAAAAAAAAAAAAAAAAAAAGATTAAGAGCTAGGCATGGTGGCACACGCCTTTAATCCTAGCAACAGGGAAGCAGAGATAAGAGGATCACCATGAGTTCAAGGCCACCCTGAGACTACATAGTGAATTCCAGGTTAGCCTGGGCTAGAGTGGAACCCTACCTCAAAAAACAAAATCAAACAAAAAAAACAGATTAAGATTCAAAAACAAATAATTTAGTCAATGACAAGGACACATTAGGATCCTACATGTGTATCAAAATACATACAGTAAACTGAAGACAGTTGATAGAACATATGTTAAATTTTTTCATTTGTGTATGTATGAATGCACCAGGGACTCTAGCTGCTGCAAAAAAACATCAGACATTTGTGCCACTTTTTGTGTCAGGCTTACCTGGGTGGCTTAGGAATTGAACCTGAGCTTTTGGCAGTCTTTGCAAGCAAGCACCTTTAAATGCTAGGCATCTTTTAAGCCCCTATCTTAGGGCATTAATGGCCTCATACTCATATCATTTTAACCCTGTTAGAGGAAAAGCTCAAAGGCTTTTTAAATGTTTATTATGAATCATCCATAAACTATACTTGTGTTAAGTTCTAAAGATGTAAAGATAAAAAAAGTCACTCATCTGAAGATTTTCAAAGAACTAGAGAAAATTATATAAATACATTTTAAAAATAATTTTGATGTTGGGGGTGGTGGTACATGCCTTTAATCACAGCATTCTGAAGGCAGAGGTAGGAGGATGGCTGTGAGTTCAAGGCCAACCTGGAACTACAGAGTAGGTTCCAGGTCAGCCTGGGCTAGAGTGAGGCCCTACCTCAAAAATAAAATAAGAAAAAAGAAAATAAAATCATTTTGAGGGGGCTAGGGAAATGGCTCAGCAGTTAAAGGCACTTGCTTTTAAAGCTTGCTAGCACACCAATACCCATGGAAAAACCAGATGCTCAAAAGGGTACATGCATCTGAAGTTCATTTGCAGTGGCAAGAAATCTTGATGTGCCAATTCCCTCCCTGTCCCTGCTTACAAATAAAATCATAGTAATTTTGAGACCAGGGAGATGTGAGGACCTGCCATTGAATCTCTAGAACTTACAATAAGTTAGATGCAGTACCACCAGTATCTGCAATCCCAAAGCTTCTATGGCTGGTAAAAAGAGAATCCCCAGAAGTTCTCAGGCCAGCTAGCCTGACACAGGGCAAAACAGGAGACCTTACATCAAACAAGGTAGAAGGGGAAGACTGAAACCAAGATGGTTCTGACATCTACAAGCATACCATGACACATACAAACACACATCACACACAAGATGTAAATAAATAATTTAAAAATTTTAGTACTGTGCTAGAAACAACAGATTAGAAAAATGCTACCTATAGAAGATAAAAATTCTTCATTGGAAAATAAGGCCTTGGATCCCCAGCAATGCATAAACCAGGTGTGGTAGCAGAGCTGAAGAGAGCATCATCAAGGATGAGGTCAACAAGACCTGCCTCAAACAAATAAAACACACAGCCAGGCACTGTGGCAGGTACCTATAATCTCAGCACTTGGGAGACTGAGGCAAGAGGATTGTGAGTCCAAGACCAACCTAGGCAACATAAGAAGACCATATCTCAAAAAAAAAAAAAAAAAAAAAACACCACAGACACAGAGGGAACAATTGCCAAAAGACTATGACCAATCTGACAGAACTGTTAGTGATCTGACAAGACCTAAATGCCCAAAGATGATCAGGGTATAGAGTGACCACATTTAAAGCTGCAAACAGAAAAATGGTCAATAAAGGCCAAACAATGAAGTACTCTATCATTTCAGATTGAACTGGTTAATAAAGCAGAATAATACAGTTAGATCACTTTAGAAGCACTGTTGGGTAGAAGTTTGGGGGAAAGACTGGAAGTAGCAAGACCACTTGTTAATCTAGAAAGAAAATAAAGAGAAAAAACCATCGGAATGGAAATGTAGAGAAAATCTTTAGAATTATTTGCTGGTGTCCTGGCTCATGCCTGTAATCTCAGAACTTGGGAGGTTGAAGCAGGAGGATTGCCTTAAGCTTGAGGCCAGTTTGAGCTGTATTTTGAGAGCTTGTCTCAAAAAACAAAATAAAATATTTATGGCCAGTAGTATAGGTCAGTGATTTATCACTTGACTAGTCTGGTTCAATGGCCATGATCACTGTCTCCTCTCCAAACAGAAATATTTATGAGTATGAAGATGCCATGATAAAGCCCATTACTTCATATGCTAATCTAAAAATGAGTAATAAATAGGATATTTAGGAAACTGGATCCATAAAACCTTCAGCAATTAATGGATGTGAGAGGTGAGAAAGGACGGGCAAATCCAGACTGCTCACTGGGCTGCAGCTTGGGTGGACACTATTCATTAGCATAGGTACACATAAGCAGGACAAAGTTAGCAGGGGGGAAAAAAATGAGATGACAAGTAAGAACAGATGAGTCTATTAGTCAAGAGAGTGGTAGGTACAATGATTACCCAAGACGCTAATTTCTTATTATTGATAAAAAGGGGAAGGCTGGAGAGGTAGATCAGTGAAGCCTAGCAACACCAGTTCGATGCCCCAGTACCCACGTAAAGCCAGATGCACAAGGTGACACATGTGTCTGCAGTTTGTTTGTAGCGGCTAGAGGCCCTGGCATGCCTATTCTCTATCTGCTTCTCTCATTCTCAAATAATTTTTTAAAAAGAAAAAATAGAAGGGGAAAATCCATCAACTAACAAAAGAATTCTAATATTGAAGGTCATCATTTCAGCATTTTGAAAATTTTTACTTTCTAGAACACAAGAGGGCTAATTACCTTCACAAATGATGGTGCTATATTCTGCGCTTCTGCTAATCTTTCAGAGGTGGACTGAAGACGGCGTGTCCTTGATTTCAAAGTCTTAAAGCCTCGAGACTGTATGAAAACTGAACAAAACAGAATCCTTAACAAGGTAAGTTGTTACAAGAAAAGAAAAATGGTTAGGAGTCTAAAACCTGACATGTAACTGTATATCATAGTTAGCGTAAGTTGTGGAGACAGTTGTTATGTCTAGTTTCAATATACCTTTCCTTTTTTCTGTTTTTTTTTTCCAAGAACTTTAAATATTTTACATTACACTTTAGAAACAAAGGTGAACCCTTGAACTAGACTGATCATAAACCATTAGCTTTTAACTTTCTTGAAAGTAAGTATCAAGGGCTAGAGAGATGGCTCAGCGGTTAATTCCCCAGGACCCACATAAGCCAGACCCACAAGGTGGTGGCCCTGGTGCACTTGCGCTCTCTCTCTCTCTCTCTCTCTCTCTCTCTCTCTCTCTCTCTCTCTCTCTCTCTCTCTCTCTCTGCTTAAAAATTAATAAATAAAATATTTAAAAAAGTATCAAGTAGTGTCTTATTCCTTAAAACTCAAACCTATTTTCCAAAGTAACTACTTTTACATGTGTACATACATGCATCTCTCTTTGCTTTATTTTATGTTTCCATTTTTTCAAACAAGAACTTGTATATAGTCAGGCTGGCCTGGAACTCACGATCCCTCTCTGGGATCCCAAATGCTGAGATTACAGGCTGGCTTCACACGGGCTCTTCCTATAAAAAATTAGCTCAGACTGGTTGTAGTGGAACATGTCTGCAATCCCAGCACTTTGGAGTCTAAGGCAGAAGGATTATGAACTCAACTTCACTCTAGGCTACATGGTGAGAACCCTGTCTCAAACAAAAATACAAACAATTCTAGAAAAAGCACATAAGTTTATGTAATTAACCTTCACATGGATATAATTCAGTTATAACTAGCAGTACATTCAGTCTTAACAGCCATTTAAAACCTTCATTTGTCAGAATACACAACTGGGGGTAGTGGGCTGGTGGGTTTTTTTTCTTTTTTCGATTTATTTGTGGTGCTAAGAACGTAACTCCAGCCTCATTCAAGCTAAGCATGTTCTCTATAGTGAACTATGATCCCAGCTTCCCCACACAGTTCATTGCCAAAAACAATAATCCAGTGAATATTCTTTTTTAAAAATATTTTATTTATTCATTTTCAAGCAAAGGCAGAGAGAGAGAGAGAGAGAGAGAGAGAGAGAGAGAGAGAGAGAGAGAGAGCGCGCACCAGGGCCACCACCTTGTGGGTCTGGCATATGTGGAACTGGGGAATTGAACCCGGGGCCTTAGGCACTAGAGGCAAGTGCCTTAACCACTGAGCCATCTCTCCAGCCCTCCAGTGAATATTCTTATGCATATATTCATCAACATAAAACACTCAATTCCTAAATTGAAGCTTCAGTTTAAATTCTGACATGAAGAAACTACCTTCTAAGAAGGCTATGTCAATTTATGCCCACTAACAAAAATCTTTTCCTTCATACCCCTGCCAACACCATGTGTCTATTTATTTGTACAGATGTCTGATGTGGGGAAAAATCTGCACTGTTCAGAGTACAAGTGAGGGCAAATTCTAAAACACTTGTATGGACTATCAGGCTTGCACATGCATGCACATGCTGGGCAGTGTTAACAGACCACTGAACTATATTCCCAGCCAAACTGAGATTATTTTATTTTTGGATTGAGTCATGCCATCACTCTTTAACCCAGGGTGATCTTGAACCTCAGAACAATCAACCTCTTGAGTGCTAGGATAAGAGGAAGAGCCACCACCTGGCTAAGATAAGATTTTATAAAGTAGTCAACTTCTAAGATTTCAGTTTTAAACATTTTGTTTACAAGTCTTTACAGTATCTGAAATTATTTTTTGTAAAATGTAATTTAAAAGGATGATTTTAGCTGGGCGTGGTGGCACACGCCTTTAATCCCAGCACTCGGGAGGCAGAGGTAGGAGAATCGTTGTGAGTTCGAGGCTAGCCTGAGACTTCAGTGAATTCCAGGTCTGCCTGAGCTAGAGTGAGACCCTACCTCGAAAAACCAAGAAAAAAAAAAGATAATTTTAAAATAGAGAGCAAATCAGCCAGTAACACTTATTGAAAATATATCACCTGTTTAAAATTGTTAGTTTTAATACATTCATGTAAGCCAGTACCAGTTTACATTGTTGGCCCAATTTTTGCAATCTTTCAATTGTTTATTTTATCAATAATCTCAAAGCCTGCACTTATTTATTTGGAGGTTGGATTTTTTTTCCTGTGTTCTACCAGAAATAGTAATTCACATCTTTCACGACACTGTGTCCTAAGTTGCATAACAGTAGAGAACATGCTATCAATTTGTTATCACCTGTATTATAAATTATTAGAAGCCCTCAAATTTCTGGTATATTAATAAAAACTCTCTCATGTTCCTTAACTTTCCCCCCCAACATTAGTAACTTCTTGTCATTTCAATGGGCTCTTGAATATAAAGGTAAGTAAACAAGTGTGCTTAATCAACCATGCTGAAAGAGGTACAGATGAGCTCCCTGGAGAGATTTCCCTTGTCACTCATCACTCACATGCAAAATTGAGTTATTATACAATGCACAGACCAAAAATGATAGTAATAAAGGACACCTGTTGTTTTCCTTGGGCCTCAGCTCAGACACATGGATGTTATACAGAAAGTCAGGTGTGATGGCACATGCCTACTACTCCTAATGTTCAGGAAGCTAAGGAACAATTGTGAGTTTAAGGCCAGCCTCAGCAGCATAGTAAAACTGTCTCAAAGACATGCAAACAAATAAACAGATTCCAAAGTCCTACCATGATTATAAATAGATGTTTATAATCATTAACATCAAGAAGAAAATTGAATCTTTTTAAATAAATCTATTGCTTTTCAAAATACAGTTGTGGTGTCATACCAGGCCAGTACTGAAGATCTGAACAAATGCTCTGAAGAGTTCCTGGGTGTCGTCTGTACAAGCTGGAGGAACGTAGAGTACTAAACATATCTAAGAAACCTGGAAGGAAATTGCAAAAGGTAAATTTCCTAACTGCTATATCAAAATCATGAAATACAAATTTATAAACTATTCTTAACATCACAATATAGGTTTCACTTTTTACTTGTCCATGGTATAATTTTACTTTTATATCTACTTGTTACTTAAGTATATCTCACAGTTCTTCATTTTACATTCATTACGGTTACATGACTTATTCTTTGTGTATGTGTGTGATGTGCATATGTGCACGTGTGTGTAGATATCAGAAGTTAACATCAAGTGTCTTCCTCAATCATTCTCCACTTTATTTATCGAGACAGGATCTAACACTGAACCCAGAGCTCACTAATTTGGCTAGTGTAGACAACTTACCTTGAAATCCATTCAGTCTTCACCTCCTGAGCACTGGGATTCTAGGTGTGCACCACCTTGTCTGGCATTTATGTGGGAGCTAGGTACTCCCACATACTGAACTGAAATGGGTGAGCTCCAGGCCAATGAAGAGACCCTATCTCAAAAACATAGACCAGGGCTGGAGATATGGCTCAGCGGTTAAGGCACTTGTCTCCAGTGCCTGAGGCTCCCAGTTCAATTCCCCAGTACCCACATAGGCCAGATCCACAAGGTAGTGGCCTTGGTGCGCGCTCTCTCTCTCTCTCTCTCTCTCTCTCTCTCTCTCTCTCTCTCTCTCTCTCTCTCTCTCGTCATCTATCTCCTGTATCTCTCTGCTTGAAAATGAATAAATAAAATATTTTAAAAAAAAAACATAGACCATGAGAGGATGATACCCAAGCTTGTCTTTTGATCTTCACGTACACCACACACATACACATGCAACAAAAATTTAATTTTAAATGTTAAGTACTGGCACTTGGGAAGCTGAGATAGAAGACTGTCATGTGTTCAAGACCAGCCTGGGTCTACAGAGTGAGTTCCAGGTCAGCCTGTACTAGAGTGAAACCCTGCCTTGAAACAACCAAAATAAATTACTGAGCTGATAGTGGTGCATGCCTTTGTCCCCTTCCTCAAAAAAAAAAAAAAAAAAAAAAAAAAAAATATTGGGGCTGGGAATTCCTTAGTCCCCACACAAACAGCTGAGTGTAGTCATGCATGCCTATAGCCCCATTCCTGGGTAGAGCACAAACAGGAGAGCTGCTATGGTCTGCTAGCTGGGGTCTACTGACTGTACACAGGGTGTACACACGCACACACCACAGCATAGTATTGTACCAATATCAATGTTGATTTTGATAAACATACCATGGTTACATTAAAAAGCCAACATTAAAATTCTCTATACTCTTAATATTTTTCTGTAAATTGCCAGGCATGGTGGTGTGTGCCTTTAATTCCAGCACTCAGGAGGCAGAAGTAGGTGGATTACTGCTAGAGGCCATCCTGAGACTACATAGTGAATTCAAGATCAGCCTGACCTAGAGAGAGCCCCTACCTCGAAAAATGAAAGGAAAAAAAATACATATATATTCTGTTTATAGGGTTGCATGTCTTTAATCCCAGCACTCAGGAGGCAGAGGTAGGAGGATTGCCGTGAGTTCCAGGCCACCCTGAGACTACACATACTGAACTCCAGAGCCTGGGCTACAGCAAGACCCTACCTTGAAAAACCAAACCAAAACAAAACAAATCTTTTCTACGAATTAATAGTTTACTAATATGAAAAGTTATAATTCATAAAGAATCAGAAATTATCTGGCCCATAGAAAATGCTAATCAACTGTACCAATTATAATCATTAAGAATAAAAAGGATTCTTTTAGTTAGAACCAAAGATAGTAACATACCATACTTATTTTCAAAAAAGGACTGTGAAGAGACATGAGATGTATGCCAATGGGAAGAAACATTTTTGCCTTTATGAAATCCAGGGAGTAGGTTTTCTACCAGTTGATCAATTTGTCCAATTTTTAATTCAGATATTCCCAGGTCCCTTAAATTAAGTGTAGGCTGTAAAAGATTAAATCAGTCAAGTTAACATTATGGAAACATTTAAAGTATATCATTAGAAACAACAGATTTTAAAAATATAAACATGCATTGATTCTTTATTTTTTATTTTTATTTTTTGATTTGCTGGGATTAATGGAGTGAGCCACCATGCCCAGTCTTCTTGGAGGCTAGAGGGATCGCTTAGCGGTTAAGGCATTTGTCTGCAAAGCAGAAGGACCCAAGTTTGATTCCCCAGTATTGATGTAATCAGATGCACAAAGTAGCACGTATCTGGAGTTTGTTTGCAGTGGCTGGAGGCCCTAGCACACCCATCCCTCTGCTGCCCCCACCCTCGCCTCTTTCTCTCTCACTCTGGCAAATAAAAATATTTTTTAAAAATTAGAGGGTGAGCCAAGAGTGGCGGTACAGGCCTTTAATCCCAGCACTTGGGAGGCAGAGGGTTACTGTGAGTTCGAGGCCAGCCTGGAACTACAGAGTGAGTTCCAGGTCAGCGTGGACTAGACTGAGACCCTACCTAGAGACACCAAAATATGTATGTATGTATGTATGTATGTATGTATGTATGTATGTATGTATGTATGTGTATACAAATTGATACAAATGTTCTCATTGTTATATCACTGAGGATTAGCAAAAGTTTATATTCTTTAGCCTGGCATGATGGCACATGCCTTGAGTCCCAGCACTCAGAAGGTAGAAGGAGGCGGCTGGAGAGATTGCTCAGTGGTTAAGGCACTTGCCTCCAGTGCCTAAGGCCCTGGGTTCAATCCCCAGGACCCACATAAGCCAGACCCACAAGGTGGTGGTGACTCTGGTGTTCTCTCTCTCTCTCTCTCTCTCTCTCTCTCTCTCTCTCTCTCTC
>PVHP010011532.1:29747-44982 GCA_004024765.1 Zapus hudsonius | reverse complement strand
TCCTGTGTGTCTCCTCAGCTGTGTTATGGATAATTTACCTTGACAGATAAATGCCCTTAGGATAAATGAAATATTAATAATGCTATAATGCTAATTTGAAAATACCCAAAATATTTAATAGAATCCCCTCTGGGTTTTTCTCTGGACTTAAAATCACGTCCAACATTGTGTAAGCCATAAATCAAGTCATTCTATCAGCACAGTCAGGCTCTGGCAGGAAAACGTGCCAGAGGACAGCCTAGTATAGGAAACCTTAGCCCCCGCCTTCAAAGTTCTTATTCCCTCTGCAACAATTGGAAACCAAATACTATTTTAACCACTGGTCCATGGAAAATAGTTAAGCAGGCAGTAATCAGTAGTGGATTTCGGTTTTGGAGAAGAAGAGATTTGGAGTACCTTCCTAACTGAAGGGTTTTCAGCCTTCAGAAGCACGAGCTATTTTCCCATCATCCTCTCGCCTGGGAGGACTAAGCCACTGACAGGATGGGCCAACACTCTGCATGTACCTGATGCTAAAAGTAACGCATGATTGTGAAGGGGACACTCAGAAAAATGGTCAGGGTCATAATATGATTATTCTTTAGTTTTTTTATGATTATAAAGGTGAATATTCTTGGTTTTAAACCTTTGGAAAAGACACAAAAATTTAAATAAGAAAGTGAAGCTAAAGTTCTGTTAGTTGCCATGTCTAAAGGATAGCATGTGGTGTTTGTCTTTCTTGTCTGGCCTGTTTCCCTCAGTTTATCCATGTAAAAGCAAGAAACGGAACTGCCTTCCTTTTAAAGGAGCATGGCTGCCTGCTGTCTGCCACGGTGCCTTTATCCTGTCATCTACTGAGGACACCAGATTGTTGCACGTCTCATCTACTGTGATAGTGTGTGGCGCACGTGGGGGCACACCTGCCACTCTGACACACTGATTTCTGCTGGACTATGTAATAGTTTGTTTTTAAGACTTATTTACTTACATGTGGTGCTGTAGATTAGCTTTATTATCTTCAGTGTACGTTCTACCACCTAGACACATCCCAGATACCTGTTTATTTATTGCATGTACATGTGTATGTGAGGTGTGTAGGTGAGGTGTGTGTATATCTGTGTGTGTGTGTCTGTGTGTGTCTGTGCTTGTGTGTATGTGTGTGTGTGTGTGTGTTGTGGGCAGCTTTCTAGTTGCTGCACAGAAAGAATCCAAACAAAAGCGGCTGTGGAGGAATGGGTTTATTTGGCTTACAGACTTGAGGGGAGACTCCATCCTGGCAGGGAAAACGATGGCATGAGCAGAGGGGTGGACATCACCTCTGCCACAGCACTGCAAACAGCTGCAGGAAGGTGTGCCAAATACTGGCAAGGGAAAGCTGGCTTATAACCCCCATAAGCCCGCCCCCAACAACACAGCTCCAGAGAGGTTGTAAAATCCAAACTGCCAACAGCTGAGAATCGATTACCTAGAACACATTCATTTGTTTGTGGGGGACACCTGGATCAAACAATAGCAGCTGGGGTCTTTCTCAGTTTCTGGGCATCTTTTTCTTGGAGAGAGGGTCTCTCACTTAACCTAGAACTCACTAATTTGTCCAGATAAGCCATCCAGTGAGCCCCGAGGTTCCCTGTCTCTGGTCCCCAAGCACTGTTTGCAGGTTCGTACCACCAGGCCTAGCATTTCAAGTGGCTGCTGGGAATTCAAGCTCAGGAAGCACTTTATCCACTGAGCCAACTTCCTAGACCCCAGCCTCTTAATTTCGATCGTTGAGGAAACTTCTTACTGCTTTCCTCACGGCTGTCCCAGCAACAGTGTGCAGGTGAACACACAAGCTTGCCAGAGATCACCATCTTTGCCTTTCTGATCACAGGCATTCCTGCAGGTGTGAAGTGATATGTCATTGTGTCTTTAATTTCCATTTCCCTCAAAGTCAGTAATGGTGAGCATGGGGGTGGAGGGGGGCTACAAAGATGTTGGTCAAAGAACACAAAATTCCAGGTAGCCAGGAGGAATAGTAAAATGGCTTCATTGTACGGCATGATGACACCAACTTGTCACATGTGCTGTGTTCATGGACATGACGAGTGGTGTACTCAGCTACATTGGGATGCATGTGCTGGATTTAGCCACTACACGGTGTATAAATGTTACGTCAAACATGATACATATGGATAAGTTTTCAAAATTTCAATTAGAAATATATAAGTTTAAAAGCACCTTTAAAAAGGAGGCAAAGACCTTTTTAATTGGCTTTGGGAGCCCTGGGATGGCTCTGTTGTCTTGTGACCTAATTCCTTTGAGCAAGGCTGTCTCCTTCCCTTCCATCTTTTCTTTTTCCTTCCAGCTCTTTTTTCCTATCTTAAAAAACATTTTTATTTATTTATCTGGAGAGAGAGAGAGAGAGAGAATGAGAGTGAATGGATGTGTTAGGGCCTCCAGGCACTGCAAAGGAAACTCCAGATGCAGGTGCCAATTTGCGCTTTCCGTGGGTACTGGGGAATTGAACCCGAGTCGCCTAGGTCATTAGGCAAGTGCCTTTACTGCTAAGCCATCTCTCCAGCCCCCTTTTTCTTTTATTTGCAAGACCTGTGTGTCCGGATCTCATTCCTCCAACTATGTAGCGTGCTGTATTCTCCAGGCACCACAGTGTTTGGCTGTGACATTTGCACAATTTGGACACAGGGCGGGACGTTGTCAAGTCTAGTTGGTGGGGGCCTCCTGAGGATGGTGGGAAGAAACATCTATAAATAATTTTGTCCATTACAAATATTGACTTTGATGTAATACCTGGGCCTTTTTCTAATTTGAAAATGCTTCCAACAGAGACAGATGACATTTGTAATTTTTCAGTTTTGGGATGACTTTACTAAGCATAATGTCCGGGAACTGGAGGTTTTACTTGGAAAGTTGCTGAAGTAGGAATGTTCCGTATCTTCAAATAAAGAAAGGAAGAAGTTGAATTTTAGATTTATGCAGTTATATTCTAAGGAGAATTCTTGTCTTTCTTTACAGCTTGGTAACATTCTGACCTTAAAAAGAGCTTCCCAGCAGATTACAAAGGTTACATCCCTTCTGGGGCTGAAATAGTGTTTTGGGTGTGTGTATGTGTGCATTGCATGCGTGTGTTGGATGCACGTTCACACACACGGGCGCATGTGTGTGCAGGTGCTGGTGCATGTATGTGCACACACGGGGAATGTGGAGGCCAGAGCTTGACAGCAAGTGTCTTTCTTAGTCGGATTTCCATCTTGATTTGAGGCAGAGTCTCTCAGTGGCTTATAACTCATTGCTTAGGCTGGACTGGGTGGACAGGGGCTGCAGGGAGCTGCCTGACGCTGCTCCCCAGGGCTGCAATTATGGGCGCACACCACCATGTGTGACATTTTGTGGGGGGGCTGGGGATCATGGGGTCCTCATGCTTGTCTGGCAAACACTTTACCCACTGAACCATCTCCCCAGCCCCCAACAGTTTACAAATCAATAAGTAAGGTCATTGTCATGCAAATCTATAATGCACTTTAAACATGGCCCTCCCACTTCTCACTAGAGCACTTTTTGATGACAGTCTGTGGAATGGTTTATAAATCCCATTTCTCTGTTTTGAACTGAGAATGTGTGAAAAGAAGACTCTGGAGACCCTTTATTGTGGGTGCTGTGTGAATGGCGTGCTTTCTGGGCATCTCCTGCACGAGCCTGTGGGCCTTGGCCTCAGCTCAGCCTGGGACTCTGTTTTGCTTCATAATGCTGGGTATCCATCACAGGAGACAGGAGTGGAGTGTCCTCTCTCTCTCTCTCTCTCTCTCTCTCTCTCTCTCTCTCAAAGGGAGGGATCTCACTTTTGTATGGCTTTTAGGTTATTTTAAAATAATGCTTTAAGAAATGGATTTCACACTCCATATACAGTTAATCGTTATTATGCATATTTGGGCAAAATAATGCTTATCATACTGAAATTACTTCCCAGGTAATTCCAAGATTGTTGGTGACCCCCTAAAACTGATCGGAAGGAGACAGATGACTCACAGAGAAAAAAGATGGTGGACCAAAGGACAATTAAAGGTAAACAGCAACAAAAAAATGATACAGTAAACATCCCTCTGTCAAAGAGTGACTATGGCTTATGGCTTTGGATTTCGTTTGCTCCCTAAAGAGTTTTGAAGGGATGGAAACCTTTGAGTGTGGGCCTCTGGGAGGTCAGTAGGGTGGAGTCCTTTGAATGGATCCTGGTGGCTTTATAAGGATGGATGGAGAGGGAGGCCATACAAGGATACAAAAATGCTCCTCCCATGACGTCAAGCACCTCAGAGGTGGGGAAATGTCTTATTAGGGCCTCTGCTGTGCTGCTTGGACTTCTAACCTCCCAAACTGTGATCCAGAATAGACCTCTTTCTTTTTAAGGTGGCCTGCATCAGGCACTTTGCTATATTACTCTCTGCTTAAGATGTTTTATTTTATTTTTTCTTTATCTTTATTACCCAAAATTAGATACATTGATTGAGTAGATATTGTGCTTGTATTCCCATTTCCCTCCCCCTAATCCCCAATCCCTTGGCTATCCTCCTTGGTGGGCATACTGGAACCTCTGCTTAAGATTATTTTCTTTGAAACAGGGTCTCATGTAGCCCAAGCTGGCCTCGAACTTGCTATGTAGCTGAAGATGACCTTGGACTTCTGATCTTCCTGTCTCTACCTCCTGGGTGGTGGGATTACAAGTTTATGCCACCACACTTGGTCTGTGAAGTGCTGGAGGTTTTACCGAGGGCTCTGTGTATGCTAGGCAGGCACCCCACTACTGCGCTAGAGCCCCAGCCACTCCTAGTTAATATGTTTTTAAAGAAAAGGTGCATATGTAAATATTTGGTATTTGTGGAATCACACCCCCAGAACCATTTTCTAGGATCCCTTGGCACCCCTTGAGGAGTTAATGTTGGCTCCATGTGAGACCTTTGACTGTTTCCCTCAAATCGAATCTTCTGTCTCTAGCAGTTCCTGCTGCCCACGCTGGAGACTTGAGCAAAGTGCCCTAAGTCCTATAGCCTCAAAGATCTGCCATTTTCCACCACCTCCTCCTCTTTCCGCCCCTTCCAGAAGCTGGGGGTTAGGGGTCGTGTCCACAGACTTGCACTTTTATGAAAGCTCCATGCCTCTGCTAAATTCAGTTGATAAACATTTCATAGTTATTTTATATTTTATGAGATGCGATTGGAGTCTCATTTCTGTAGGTAACACAGAAAATGAGTCTCTCTGTTCACTAGTTACACCCTCAAAACAAAACACAAACCAGAAACCATCACGAGAACAGCGTTAGGATTTTATCTGCAGAGCATGCCCCTTGGGCTGTCTCAGGAAAACCTTGTCATGGTGGGGCCCACAGAACATTCATGAAGGTCAAAATGAAGCCAGGAACGATTAGCAGATAGGATGATGACAGTCCCTGATGCATGGGGCATGTCTTGAACAGGGTTGGTGTCCAGGAGGAAATTGTGCAATGTCAGTGGATGGGGGACAAGGGGCCATGTCCCCATCTGGGGCCTCTGGCCTTCAAGTTAAATCACTCAGTGGATTTGGATGGGTTTCCTAATGCCATTGTAACAAAGCACCATGGACTTGGCGGCTTACGCTACAGATAGGTATTATTTTCAGAGTTCTGAAGGCTAGCAGTTCAAGATCAAGGGCTGTGGTAGCTCGATTCCTTGTAAGGACTCGGGAGAATTTGTGCTAGGTTTTCCTCTCTCCTTCCTCATGGATGGCCAGGTTCTCTGTGACTTCATATCACCTTCCCTGTATGCAGACATCTCCAAGTTTCTCCTGTTTATAAGGACACTAGACAGATTCGATTAGGCTCTCACTTTAATTTGATTATTTCTGAAAGGCTCTTATCTTCATCCGCATTCCTGAACGAGCAGTGAGAGTCCCAACGTGTGCATTGGGGGAGAGGTCTGCGCAGTCGGTGTGTTTATTCTTCTGCCTCAGTGTGCAACGAAGTTCCATCTCGAAGGTTTAGATAAACATAAGGTTTATAGACAGATGGAGTTGGTTTCTCACACCTTCTCCGATCTTCCATTGCTCTCTCCTGCTGCCCGCCCCAGCTTTCTCCTCCTGTGACTAAAGGCTGAAGTAAATACACTTGAAAGGAAGAAAGGCTTTTTCTCTCCTGGGTTTGAGAGGTTTCCACCCACAGTTGTGGGGCCTTGTGGCTTTGATGGGAGCATGTGGCAGAAAAAGCTGCTCTGTTATGGTGGCCAATGAACAAGACAGGAAGGGTCTGGAGTCCCAAGACCCCCCTCAAGAATATGTCCCATGGGCCTAGCTTTCTCCCTCCACTCCGCCTTCTAAGGGCTCCACCAGGTGGAGGAGGCGAAGCCTTCATCTCCTGAGCCTCTGGGGGACATTCACAGCCCCTGCTTTCTGATGGAACTAGCCAGACAGGTGAGACAGATTAAAGGTGGTCCTCAGTCACAGGCACCGATGCTCTGCGGGCACAGGCCTGAGAGGGAGTGCTTCCTTAACTGTGGCTCCCTGGCAGCTCCCTGCTTTCCACCCCACTTGGGAGACTGAGGCCCATGTGCTTTCCTTGGTGGTGATTTGCTGGTTGAAGCCGGCTGCTCACTCACCCAGAACAATGGCACCCAAGGGCCTGCTCAGTCAGTGAATGGCTTTCTTGTGTTCCTTTTGCAGAGCACCATTTTGCCTGAACTGTTTTCACCTAATGACCAGCTAACTAGTCATTAGTTACAGAACAAGACAGAGAGATTTAGTTTCCATATTCAGGATGTCCTTTAGTCCCTTAACTTGAGAGTGTTGAGGAGAAGCAGAGATTATTCTTTGGGAATTTTTTTTCCCCAAGTAGCTATACACTGTCAAAAATCATCCATGTCTGCTGGTACTTTTCTTTCTTTCTTTCTTTCTTTCTTTCTTTCTTTCTTTCTTTCTTTCTTTCTTTCTTTCTTTCTTTCTTTCTTTCTTTCTTCTTTCTCGCATGAGGTGGTGTTGTGTATGTGTGTGTTTACATGTTTATATGTATGGGTATACATGCACATGTGTGTGTATGCATGTGGTGTATGCATGTGTATTTACATGTATATGTGTATGGGTGTACGTGCACATGTATGTATGTTCATGCATGTAGCAGGCAGAAGTTAATGTCAGATGTCTTCCTTAGTTGCTCTGTTTATTTTGCTTTTGAGACAGGGTCTCTGGCTGAACCCAGCACTCACTGATTGGGCTAGACTAGCCAGCCAGCAGGCCCAGAGATCCTCCTGTCTCCACCTCCCTAGCTCTGGGATCACAGGGAAGTGTTGCCATGCTTGGCTTTTGCATGGGATTTGAACTGGGTACCCATGCTGTTGTGGCGAGCCCTGTACCCACCCAGCCCCCCTTTGTTGAGGTGTGTGTGATGATGTATGCACACATGTGTGCTCTCCTGTGTCATGTTCCTGAGGTCAGAGGACAACCTCAGTTTTTAGTCCTGACCTTCTACCTTGTTTTGAGGAATGGTCTCTTGTTCGCTGCTCTTCCCAGGCTAGCTGGCCCTTGGGCTTCCAAGAGACTCTCCTGCCTACCTCCCTTCTTCTGCAGATATGCGAGCCTTATAGACACATGCATTGCAGCATCTAGCATCTCTATGGGCTCCAGGGACCTAAACTCAGGTCTGTACATTTGTGTGCGTAGCACTGTATCCACTGAGCCATCTCCCCAGCCCCTAGTTTTGCTTTCTTGACGGAAGTGCCCTGTGCCTAAGGTTGTGAGAGGTTTTGTAGGCATAATTCAGCTTTCCTCTCCCAAGAACCCGTAAGAGTAGCTAGAGGTCATCAAACAGTGGTTCAACTTGGTACCAGCCAGTTAGAAGAGATGCCAGCCACATGTCACACTCATACCTGCATGAACTGCTGAGGGTTCACTGTGCATTTATTTCCTGACACCAAAGATAAAGTGTCTCCAGAAACATCCGTAATTATCCAACCCTGACTTCCGGGAGTTCTGTCAAACCCCACAGGATTTGGGGCTCATTTCCCCAACAGTGTTCTCTCTTCGATGCCACTTGGGTCTCCAGATGACCTGTACTTGATTGAAAGATCTTGGGGTTCCTGTAACTTTCCCTTCGATTTCAGTGACTTGCTGCAATAAGCCCCCCCGGGAATTGGGAGTCCCCCCCCAAGCTTAGGGAAACACTGTTCTCTGCTATGGTTTATCATAGGTGATACAGACGATTGAAAAAATGAGCATACACACAGGGCAGGGTTGGAAGGATTTTAATTGTGGGGGTACATTACCTTGGGCCATCCGTAGACTCCCCAACTGAGTGCCACCTCAGCACTGTGTGGGGTGTTTGTGGAGGCACACAGATTAGGTCACTGACCACTGGTGATTAACTCAATGTTAATCAGAGCTTGGGAGGTAGCGGGACTTCCAAATCCCTCGCAGGCTCAGTCAGCCTGGAAACCAGCCCCTAACCTGACACCATGTCGGGGCCCACTAGGGTTAGTTCAATGAGAGCAGAACCCCAAGTGTGGTCGCTGACTCACCTGCTCCCCTCTGTCTCTTAGCTGCACGGGCTCTGCATGGCTGACTGAGCTGGCCTGCTGAAGAAGGACATGATTCAGACTGTCCCGGACCCAGCAACTTATATCAAGGTGAGCTCCATCCCGGCTCCATCTTCCTGTCTCCGGTTCCACACGTACAATGCCAGACCCAAACACACATTTTTTTTTTAAAAAAAAAACATGCTCTAATACACACTTAACATTTTGAAAATGGAGCCGAAAGTACTGGGAGTTTAAATGCATCCTTTGAGCTGAATAGGTACTCCTGGAGTTGCAGAACTCTGAGTGACTCCAGACATGCTGAAAATTCTGAATTTTCCTCAGGGACAGAGGAGCAGACCCCTTTGGGGGATGCTGAAATTTGACATCTGCCTGGTATTTTATTGAAGTTTGACAACTATGTCCCCAAAAGTCGAGTTAAGAATTCTTTTGTGGAAATAATAAGGTTTCTCTAGCTCACAGGGGAGGGGCAGGGGAATGGGTCAGCAGTTAAAAGTCACTTGCTTTCAGGCCTACTGACCTGAGTTCGATTCCCTAGTAGCTCCATAAAGCCAGAAACAAAGTCGTGCATATGTCTGTAACCTCAACGTGCCCGTGGCAATGGAAGGCAGAGCTGGGAGCATCTAGAAGCTTGCAAACAGCAGCAGCAAGAGAAACTATGTCTCAGAAGGAGAGAGAGATACTCCAAGGTCATCCATCCTCTCACCTCCACACGTGCATGGCGGTACACGTGTGCCCATAGGTACGCATCATTCACACACACACACACACAAATAAAACAATGATAATAGAAACATTTAAAAAGAAGCTCATGGGGGTAAGTAAAGAAGTGTTTCCTGTCATTCGGAACTCCAGCATCAACCACTGAACAGAAGAGATGAAGTTTTGGGGTGTGCAGAATGCCAGCCTGAGTGCCAACATGCATGTCTGAGGTTGGAGGGTAACCTCGGCTGCCAGTCCTGACTTTGCCCCTCATTTGAGGCAGGCTTGCTTGCTTCCCTGCTTTCAGCAGGCTAGCCGGGAGAGTCTCCTTCCTTCTCACACTGGGTGCCCTGGGATGAAGACACTCGCACGCTGGTGGGGGTCTGCTTTATATGGGTTCTGGGGATCTGCTTGCTTTATCCGCCGAGCCTATCCCCAGCTTAAAGATTTTTAATACAAACCCGAGGAGAGTCTTTGAAAAGGTGCTTTGGGGGACCGTCCTGTGTGTGATCTCAGCGAGGGACTGTGGTTTTGGTTGACATAAGTCTGAAGTGAAGGGTCATTCTCAGGAATGTTAATAGGGGTTTTGTGTTTATTTTTTTCCAAAAATTAAATTTCGCTCAGATTGTGTCTCTGTGTTGGAGAGGTTTATTGGGGATATAAAGTTGCAGTCTCTCCTATTATTGCTAATTGGAAGGTAGAATCATGCAAAAGACCTCAGTTTCCTTTATTCACCTGCCCGAATTCCTCCTGTGGAAATTCAAATCATTGTTCCTGGACCTTTGATTTTGGTGTACGAAACTGATGTTCTTTGTTGTGTGCGCATGTATGTGGGCATATGTGTGCCGTGGCTCATGTGTGCAGTCCATTGGACAACTTCAGTTGTTGGTCTTCATCTTGCATCCTGTTCAAGAGAGGGTCTCATAGTCACCACTGTGTTTTCTAGGTTAGAAGTAGTGTCAGCCTCTAGTACATTCTGCTGTCGACACCTCCCTTTTGGCCATAGGCATGCTGGGAATACAGACACATCCAGCTTTCCATGGTTGTGGGGATCCAAACTCAGGTCCTCAAGCTTAAGCGGCATGTGCTTTATCCACCGAGCCATCTCCCTAGCTTGCAATTGCTGGTTGAGTCCTGTTGGGAGAATAAGTTTCCTTAAAACACACGAGTTTGGGCTTTATTTAGTAAAATAGTTGGTGCTTTATTCACTAAAATGGTTTGATGTCCTGCAGGGTCTCTGGTTTGGGCTGAGGTGTGTATGTCCTTGCCTGGAAGAGAAGTTCATAGAAATGGCTCCAGCCACGTGCTGGTGTAAATGGTGGAGGATTTTGTTTGCCTCTGTGCTACTGGAATATTTCTGTCACCTGTGAAGGACTGAAGTTCCTACAGAAGTGCCTTAGCAATGCCTGAGGTCTCGTGTCAGCCATCCCTGGAGGGGATGTCACTTGCCTCACATGTATTCTATGTTATGTACAACAGTGATTTCGAGTCAGGACAAGTGTTTGAATGAGCTGAAAATGATAAAAGACAGAAGGATTACTGATACCTATGGAATATAAACGGTTCCAGACTTAATCCAACAACTGTGGCAATGCATTTATAAGGACATTGAGCCAAAAGCTTTATTTCTTTGAATTTACTCTCTTTGCACATGGCATAGTGCATCTCCCATGCTGTTGGGACACACAAGGGCATTTTGGTATCAATCTGGTATCACTTAGTAAGGATGAAGGTGTGCCTATGTGTATCCAGCAGGCTACCACCCCAGGTGTATCCCCTGGTGCATGTGTCATTATACACGTGTCAGCATAAAACTGAAGAGTACCAGTGTCCGTCAATAGGAGCGTGGGATAAATGTGGGATATTATAGAGCAGAGAAAATCAAGTGCAAATGTCTACTTTATCCTTGTATCAGTATAGATGGTACTCAGTTTCTGTTGAGAGGGAAGTCACAGTAGAATGTATATAATATTACTCCACATATAAAAATAAAAAAGAAACCACTGACTGCATCAGAAACAATGTTAGCTGATGTGCTGCAAACAATAAGTAGTCCTGGGTAGGAGGTACTTGTGGGGGAGGGGAGCGCTCATGGGAAGGGCACAGGGCTTCTGAGGTCCTGGTGTGGTCTGGGGCTGGTGAGTATGTAGGAGCGTGTCTGTAGCTCCGTCTGTGAATTGCACAAATGGCTTATGTACCTGCTTTTACGAGTGTGATGTTTACAACAGAAACCTCAAACACTCAGAGGAGAGAAAGGGAGAGCTCAGTGCTGCTAACCACAAACCACTTCACCCTGCACAAGTCAAGTGAGAGGCTGAATGGTTTGCTGCTGATCTGATGACTGTGAGGGCAGCTCTGGTCAGGAGGTGTTACGGTCAGCATTCTAGTTGCTGCACAGAAAGAACCCGAGCAGAAGTGGCTTATGGAGGAATGAGTTTATTTGGCTTATGGACTCAAGGGGAGACTCCATCCTGGCAGGGAAAACGATGGCATGAGCAGAGGGCTGGACATCACCTCTGCCACAGCACTGCAAACAGCTGCAGGAAGGTGTGCCAAATCCTGGCAAGGGGAAGCTGGCTTATAACCCCCATAAGCCCGCCCCCAACAACACAGCTTCATCGAGGTTTTAAAACCCAAACTGCCATCAGCTGAGGATCGATCTATCAGAACACATTCAATTGTTTGTGGGGGACACCTGGATCAAACCATGACAGGAGGGGTCCCGGCAGGCAGCAGACATCTGTCTGCATGGGGTTGTCCTGCTCCAGAGCTGGGCATGAGGCTTCTGGGCTGCCAGCCATCCACAAAGTGAGACCATCTGCCTGGGCTGTGAGTCCTGAAATACTCATGCCCACACTGGCTTCTGACTCTAGCTCATTCATTTGTTCATTCATTCATTCATCCAGCACTGTCAAAGCCCTCCTTGTACCCACAGGGTCTCCTTGAGCCTGTAGAGCTGCCTCTTCCCCTGGGTCTCAGAACACTGTCCGGCTAATGTCACCTGTGCTCAGCTAAAGATCCCAGCAGTCTCCTCCTGGGGTCGCACATTGCCACTGATCTCCATGGAGACATGCAGAGATGTGCAGATGCTTCGTAAGCCTCATGCCCACTGGGACGGCGAGGACTGCAGGGCGAATCTGCACTGACACCCTCCGCCCTCACCCGCAAGGGGCATCCAGGCTCAGTCCTGTGCCTGCTTGGAGCACCTCACCAGCCACTGCTCCCCACTAGACCATAGGACAAGCAAGGATGGTCTCATCCAGGCTTCTAGCTGTCTTCACAGATGGAGAAGCAATAAAATTGACTGACTCAGGAATTCTTTCCAGTTCTGGTGTTTCCCCTCTTTGGTTCTTTTCTTCTTTAGCTTTCACATTTTTGCTCATTTTTGTGTCTATTGTGACCACATTGTTTGAAGATTGGCTGCTCAGTTTCCTTGCTGGTTAAAGGGGGTGGAATGGTGCTTCTACCAAGTAGAGTCACAGGACTGAATTAGCAAATGCATTCAGAGCCTTTGGGGGAGTACCTGGGACACCGTAGGCATCTTATTTTGCCATGTGGGAGTGTGCATATGGTGTTTGTGTGCATGTGTGCAGATGTGTGTTTACCATGCTCATGCATGCAGAGGCAGAGGAGGATGTCAGGTCAACTCCTGTCACTCTTGGGCCTTATTTCCTTGAGACAGGGTCTCACTTGGAGCCAGTGAACCTCCTGAGCTCTTGGAGCTGGTGTTCCAGATGTGGGTGGCCCAGCTTTTTATGTGGGAGCTGGGGATTGAACTCAGGTCCTTGCATTTAGACAGTCCGCGCTCTTACCCACTGAGCCGTCTGTCTAGCACACAATGCACAGTTTTTATAGTCACATGCCCTTATCATCAGTATATCAACAGCACATTATATTATGAACATGTAATTAATGTGATACTAATGATATAAAGTGCTGTTCTATGTTACCATATGCTTACATTACACCAGCAGGCAAGAAGGAAGAAGAGGAAATTCTCTGGAAAGAATTAAAGGGATTCAGGGCCAGTGCTTCCTGGGAGGTAGATGGAGAAACTGCCCTCTTCCCCATGCTTCTGTGGCTGTTGCTCTGGACATCACACTAGCTTGTTGTGACTCTAAAAGGCCCCAGACACCATGTGTGTTATGTGGAAGGAAGAGTTTAAAATGGTTTTATTAGTAGCAATATCGTGTGCTTATTCCCAAGAAGCCCAGGAGCAGGACCCTTCACGGTAACTTAAAGCAAAGCAGATGCAGGAGGGATGGTGGGTGTCACAAGGAAGGGATTAGGCAAGGGCACAGGGCTGGTCATAATTTATGTCCAGACCACTGAGAAGGACGGAGGTCATAAACTGCCCACCTGGCTGGCAAAGAGATGCAGTGAGCTGTAAGCACTTTGCACACACTTGCAGACCTTGTCTGTAGGAATTTTGTCTCCCAGAAAGGTAGACAGTTTATCCTTTGGAGAACATTTTCAAGAGAGACAGGGTTTGTCCCCTGAAGCCAGATCCTATGAAGTTGTTGCAGACCTTTCACACACCTCTTTCTCAGGTCAGCTCTGGGTGGTCTCTAGCTGGGTTTGCATTTCCTGGTCCATCCAGCCTGGTGACTGGCGTCTTTGCTGCCCCTGTCTGTTTCTGAATCATTTTGGGAAGGAACGGTATTTACCATATAAAGGTGATCCATGTCCCTGGTTTAGCTACTTGTGGATTACACATCATATAGAGTGAGCATATAGTCTTTGTTGAAATTCTTGAACTGTGTTAAGCCTTCAGTGGTTACAGTCAGGAAACAGCAGCCCGGGGACTTTGTTGTGTCTAAAGCTGGATTCAGCATCTCACTCTTCAGATATGCTTTCTCTCTTCCCTTCTTTTCTGGTTTCTTTTCTCCTCTTTTTCCTCCTCTTTCTCCTCCTCCTCTTCTTCTTCTCCTTGTTTTGAGGCAGAGTCTCATATATCCCAGGCTGGCCTCAAGCTCACTTATGTAGCCAAGAATGACCTTGAACTTTGATCTTCCTGCCTTTACCTCTTGAGTGCTGGGATTATTGGCATGTGTGATCACATCTGGTTTTTGGTGCTGGGGATTGTGCCCAGGGCTTCATCCATGCAAGGCAAGTGCCTTGTAAACCCTGCCACAGCCTTAGTCCTTTCTTCTCCGTTCTAGGTATGATTTAATCCCATAGCCAATGTATAGTAGAAAGAACATGATCATAGGAGTAATGTGTCTTAATTGTGCATATGTGAATATATGCATATGTATGCATATAAATGTGCTTTATTAAAAACATGGTTTTAGCCTCTATTTAATTGAGTAGAAAGCACAGTGTCCCCATGTATCCCTGTCCCCACAAGTACTCAGTCCCCTTCACCACCAACCTTCTGCCAACTATCAGGATTTGGAAGCTGCATTAGCATGAAATTATCACCTGAAGTCCCTTGTTGAACAAGGGTTCCTCTGGGTGTTGTGCATTCTGTGGGTGTGGACAAATGTGTTCGGTCATGTACCCACTATTCTAGAATTGTCCAGAGCACTTTCACTCTTGTGAAACCCCACATGCTCTGCCTTTTATCCCCCTGCTCACCCCTGACAGCCAGTGAGTCAGTCATTCCCCATCTCCACGGTTTGGTTTGGCCTTTTCCAGATTGTTTGGTCACAGGATACACTGTGAGAAGCACTGGGTGATTTCATTATCACATGATATCACACAGTACACTTAGACATGATGGTCCATCCTTTGGTGAGGCCCCTTAATGCAATCAGAAGGTACAGTAGACTCAAAAAGCTGTTTGAAAGTATGGAGATGTTATTTCTTCCCCAGAAAGAACAGAACACAAGCTTTTATACACTCCCAACCTTATGCAGTCAGCTCAGTTCCTCCCCCACCCCAGGTCCAGCTCAACCCATCCCACCAACCCCCAGGCCCAGCTCAGACCCCCCTCCAGGCCCAGCTCACCCCCCCCCCCTCCAGGCCCAGCTCTCCCTGCTGGCAGGGACAACCCAGTCAGTGGTGAA
>PVHP010011532.1:0-29647 GCA_004024765.1 Zapus hudsonius | reverse complement strand
TTCTGTCACGGAATCTTCAGGTGGGGCAGGCTTCTCAGCAAGCATCAAATCAGGTCCCTACTGAGCAGGTCTAGGGACAGTTGCTGGGCTGCATGTGTTTGTGTGGGGACACTGGCCACTGTGTGCATTGTCACACCCTGGACACATGTGGAAAGCTTTCTTTGAAATCGCTGCAGAGCAAGAGGCATCCCAGCACTCCCTCCTCAAACATGGTGGATTTACAAGCATGAAATGGCACATGTGTCTCCGTGGAGTTCGAGGCTCCGATTCTGGTATCCAGATGTTAAGATCTGTCCCCAAGCAGGAAATGCAAAGAGTGGAGAAAGTTTCTTTCTTTTCTTCTTTTTCTTTTTTTTTTTTTTTAAAGACCACATTCCAGGGTTGAATGAAAATTCTCACTGTGTTTTGCTAAATTGAGAATACATGTTATTCCTTAGATGGCACTTTATAAAGTAAATAGATTGACGAAGCATGGCCATTAATTTTTCAGTGATTCTTGGAGGAATTTCTGGAAAGTGCTGTTTGTATTAAACATTAAATATACAGTCAATATATTGCTGTTATCAATGCCCAAAAATAATAGCACCAATTAATTTGGACCTTCCGATTAATCCCATAAAAATCTTACAGTGATGCGATGGTATTTTTGACCTGAATTTGAGAAGAGAAAACATCCAGCTTTAGCTATGGGATTTTCACTTTTATTTTTTTCAAAATCAAAGTTTAAAAATGTATTTATATTTTGTCACTTGTCAAGATAACATGCTGAAAATAACAGCAAAATACAATTCAAAATGTTTCATGGTTTGCATTGTGTGAAAAGTTCAGAATTCAAATACTAACTTCCTGTCACTGTGAGAGACTGCCTGTCTCATTGCCCATCAAGACTTTGTTCTGAGCTGTAGGGATGCTGAGGGTGGGGAGGGGGTCTTGTCTCTCATTAGTCTCATTTGGCCCGCATGGCTATTGTTCCAGATTGCTTATATATAGAGCAGAAACTTCAGGTGGAATGTCCCCTATCCACAATGCTTGGTGCCAGAAGTATTTTAGATTTCAGATTATCTTTAGGTTTTGGAATATTTGCACATGCAAATTGAGCTATTTTGGTGATGGGACCAAAATCTAGACATAAAATCAATTTGTTTTTTTCAAGGTAAAGGTCTCTTTCTAACTCAGGCTGACCTGGAATTCACTACGTAGTCTCAGGGTGGCTTCGAACTCACAAGGATCCTCCTACCTCTCCCTCCCGAGTGCTGGGATTAAAGCCATGCACCCCGTGTGTCCAGGGCTTCACCACACACCCAGGGAGGTGGGCAGGTGAGGAGAGTTGTGGAGCCCTGTCCACACTCAGGAGCTCCCTGACTTTTGAAGCATTGCAGATTTCAGAATTTTGGATTAGGGACTCCTTAACCTGTATTAGAGATGAACAAAGTCATCAAGAAAAACAAAAAGACACAACGCTATGAAATAAACAATAAACCGAAACCCCTGTAAACAGACACGCCTTGTAAAGAAATGTGGGTCCAAAGGATGTTTCCTTCTTGTAGCACATTTTAGGATGTCAAAAAGTATGTGTTTTGGATAACCTTTTAATTTATAGTAATACATGGCATAGATCAATTGAGAGAATCAGTATTTATGATTATTTCTGCCTTAATTATAAGTACTTAGAGTCATCTGAAAACCTAAAAGTGGTGTGCTTTATATAAACATAATTATTTAGTGTCATCATTATGAAAGTAATGCATCCATTATCCGTCCATTTGTCCAAGTATTACAATTTGAGATGTTTGTGAAATAACCAGGTAGCATCATGGGTAACTGGAATGATACAAAGATTCGTTTTCCAGAAACTGGACTTTAATACAGAGGTTTGGAAAGCCACTTCTCATTAGTGTTCAGGAGTACCATGCTCTTTGTGTGTGAGATGTTGAGACAGAATTAGGGATGCAAGAGATTTATTAAAGGGGAAGTGTTCCTGCTTTCTCGTTGCTTTTACAAAATGCCTGACAAAAGCATCTTAAGGAAGAAGGGTTTATTTTTGAGGACACAGTCCGTGATGGCAGCAGGAGCTCGAGGCTGCTGGCCACATTGTGTTTGCAGTTAGGAGCAGAGATGAACACTGGTGTGCAGCTCCTGCTCTCCTTTTTCTTCAGTCTGGGAGCCCAGCACTACCCACAGTCAGGATGGGTCTTCCATCCTCAGTAAACCTGCCTGGAAATACCATCAAGACATATGATGGTATGTTTTCACTGAGATTCTAAGTCCAGATTAATCATCATAGAAGGAGGGGGGGATGATGCCACAAGGTGCAGGGAGGCCTCAAGGCCAGCATTCTGTCCACCCATGTGGAAACTCAGGTTAAAGCATTCCTATGAAGGGCTCTGGGCTGGGCAGAAAGTGCCAGACTATGGTCCCTGTGCTTGGACTGTCTGGAGTGAATCAGGTCCAGAGAAGGGAAGAGCTGCAAGAAAGATCTATGGATTATTCTAGATTCTGTTTTGGAGGCAGATTGGAATCTTCTGGCATTTTTGACATGTTATTCTTTTTTATTCCTTGAATATTTATAGTTTTCTTTTTTCATGATTACATTCTGCCCACAGGTAATTGTGGTTTTCACAACACGAGCTAGCTGCTATCTTCAGTGCTTAGACTGTGTTTCTGGCATCTAGGTAATCTGCCACAATTGGAAATCAGAATGTTTAATGAAATAGATGATGACCTAAATATTGTTAAATGTTTATTGATTTTCTTAATGTGTGTGTGTGTGTGTGTGTGTGTATACATGTGCATGTATGTACTAGGACCTCTTGCTGCAGCAAGGGAACACAAGACACTTGCACCACTTTTTTATCTGTTTACTTGGGTGGCTTGGTAATTGAACCCAGGCTGGTAGACTTTGCAAGCAAGCACCTTTAATCACTGAGCCATCTTCCGAGTCCTACCCACACACATTAAAAACCAAAAACAAGGGAGGTTAAAGTTAGTTTCAGTGACATCAATAGATGATTATTATTATTAGATAGAACTTTCTTCTGCCCAGGCAAAATCTTCATTGCAGGAAGCAAGGAAGATATGTGAGGGAACAGCAGGAACAGCAGGGAGAGCCAGGAGGCTGGCGGCCTGTCTCAGGGGCACAGGTGGAGAGGGAGAAATTTTTCTTTGTCTTTATTATCCATAATTACATATATTGTATGAGCAAATCTTGTGATGGTAGCTCCATTACACTCCTCCCTGTCCCCAATCCACTGGAGACCCTCCTTATAGGTATACTGGGTCATTTCCTTATAGGTATACTGGGTTATAAATAGCACAGCAAGTAGCCAGAATCCCCCCCCCCCTTTGTGTACTGTTGCTGAGAGGGTGTGTCTGGATATTCTCCCCCACCATGGCTCTTACAGTCTTTCCACACCCTCTTTCCCTCAGTTCCCTGAGTCACAAAGGGTGAGTTTAAAACTGTTTTATTGTTGAGGTCTTAAGTGTTTCTGGATTTCTACTTTGGGTTGTGTTGGTGTCTGTCTCTTTGACCTGTCCTGGGTTATCTGACTTGCTGTGGTGATAGGTCTCTTATTTATTATGACACTTTCTCAAAGGCTCCATTTGGGGCCTACATGATAGGCTTGGGTGGTTCATCTCTTGCTGGGATATCAGCCATATTTCTGAGGTTTGTTGGTGGAATTGGGCTGTCCACGGCCCTCACTGCCTTCTGAAATAAACAGAATCTCCATGGGAGAGTGAGATCAGTATAGGTTAAATGAGACACACATTGCTAATTTGGCAAGATTCTATTGGGTATAGCCTGTCTGAAGTTCTCTGGTAGTGGAAGGTTCCCTTTGGATCTCCATAGGTCTTTGCCCTGTATCCCAATTCCAGTTAAGGGTTCATTATCACTGAGTGGATTTCTTGGTCAATTTGAAATCCATTGATTACACCCCCCAAGGTTTTGGTGCCTCTATTGCACAAGTGATCACTTCTTGACTTGTTGACCTCTTCCCATAAAGCAGTGTGTTCTGCATTCTCATGACATCAGTCTGAATTGTATATCAGTGGTCTCTGCTTTCTCCAAATATCATTGATTAATTTCCCTAGACAGCTCATGTCACACCTACCAGCACTGCACATGCTACCATCTGGGAACTGGGGGTTTTTGGTGTGTTTCTGTGGTTTCTTCAGCCATAGGATCTTACCTTTGCCCTGGGGCAGGTATTCAAGAGCTTTGACAGAAGTCTGTCCTGTTTTGGGGATCTCATGGGTCTCTTTGATCAGCAGCTCAGTGTGGGAAGGAACCAATAACTGGAACAGGGAGTTGCAGGTCTGATCAGTTTTTTTTGGGGGGGGGTTTAGGCTTCCTCCTATTTTATTCATGGCGAGAGGGAGAATTTTGAAAGGGTCATTTGCCAACCTTCATTGATAAGGGTCTGCGAGCAAGGGAGCTTGGACTTCCGAGACAAAAGGAAGAGAACCCAGGGGATGCTAGTGGGAAGATTTGTGGGTCAGAGTATGTTGAAAGGATTGATGTCGTATGGCTTCTCTGTGAAGTAAAAACAAGCAAGGAGGTTCCTACTAGCCCAAGAGGGAATTACATAGGCACTAAATTGTAGATGAACCAAAAAAGTAGTTAAGGGGTCTGGGATGATAGCTGAGTAGGTAAAGTGCCTACCTTGCAAGCGTGAGGACTCGAGTTCAAACCCATGTCAAAATGCTTGGTAATCTCAGTGTTAGGGAGGCAGAGTCAGGCAGATCCGTGGAGCTTGCTGGCTTGCAAATCTAGGCCAATTGGTGAGCTCCAGGTTAAAGGAGAGACCCTGTGTCATACATGGTGGATGGCATTCCTGAGGACTGAGAACCAAAGCTGTCATGCCCACCCACACATAAACATGTGGGGAGATAGATAGAGAGAGAGAGAGAGAGAGAGAGAGAGAGAGAGAGAGAGAGAGAGAGAGAGAGAGAGGCTGAACAGAAGTAAATTTCCAATGTGCTAAGAGAGGATGAAATTTGTGGCTGACTCAGTTTCCCCTCCCTCCCCAGCAGTGACAGAAGGGAGTTCAGGGTTCTGGTGGGTGTACATCAACTGACCCCAGGGAAGGAAGTGGAACCCTGAGTTGATGAAGGTCTTGGGAAACAGAACTTGTGAAGGAATCAGAAGCCTGTGGAGATACAGTCTGGCTTCAGATGGAACAAGAGGGAAGGAGGGAAAGAGGGAAGGAGGGAGGGGAGAAGGCTGTGGTTAGTGGGAAAGATCTCAGCTGGACAGTCTTGCCAGCCCGGGTTGCACATCTTGCTTAATCATTTGCATCAGGTTGGCTGGCTGTCTTTTGGGTTTTTCTGTGTTTGTTAGAATCAGATACCCTGGGAAAGGAAATGTAAAATCGTGTCTCCTATCTGCCATCATAAGATCACTGTAGGCGGCTCATGTTGAGTCTCAGACATTTCTTGTAACTATGTGTTCTCCACATATCCCATGGGATTACTTGGAAATCCAGCCCCTGACCGAGTCTGCCACTGTCGCCCTGGTCCCATCGTGTGGATCATGGCTTTGTTTTTCTGTCCAGTCCTTCTACTCTAACCTTGTATGAGTTAGTTCTCCACAGGCCACCTGGATGACCTGTTGAAACAGAGTTAGTTCATCTTCCCATCATGCCTCACCTCCTCACAGAGGCCCTACCTCAACTGACCTCAGTGACTTCCTTGATGTCACCTGTGGCTCAGCCACACATTCCCTTGCTCTACCCACACGAGTGCTTATGGTGTTCTCGCATCAGGGCCTTGGCACTCCCTGGCTCCTCGGCATGGATTTTGTGCCCAGTAGTTACATGGCTTTTTCACTCACTTTGGGTTTCTCTTGCCTCTGCAGGAAGACCTGCTCTGATCATTCTACTTAACATTGCTGCACACTCTCCCCCTTCTAGGTTCTACATCCCTTCTCCCATGCTGTTCATTTCACGCGATGCTTCTTGCATTTTTGACTCACATCTCCTCCAATGGCAAGGTTATGTTGTTTCCTTGTGGCTCCATCCTTCACCCTGTATGTAGTGAGGACTCTGAACTAACTTCACCAAAGGAATGGGTATTAAAACTGCTGGCTGGAGAAGTCATATACGCCCATCTCATAACATTGGGAATGAATAGAACAGTTTACGGAAGGAACCAAAGTATAATTTTATGTAGATGAACACGTATAGTTGGCACAACCTGGTAAACAGACTGTGACCTTGGGAACATGGCCAGGAGGAGGAGCCAGGAATCATATACAGGCTCTAGGTGGGGCTCAGTGGTAGAGCACTTGCATAGAGGTGCAAGGCTATGGGTTCAATTCCTGCACCAAAATGAAACAAAATCACTGAAGGGGGCTTAAGGGGGTTGGAGGACCATGTGGCCCTGAGAGGAGGAAGCTTTGGGGACCATGGTATTTTAGGATCGTGGTGAGAAAGGCAGATCAGGTATCACTGCTGACACAAACCTGCACAAAGACACAGTAGAGGAGAAGGTGTGGACAGGACAGCTTCAGCCCCAGGAGGAATCATTACTCACTAGCTGGCCTCCATTGGTTGGATTGCCTTTTGAGAACAGGGTTTGGCACCCTAAAAGTTCAAGCAGGAACCCTCTGACCACATGTTAGGAACACTCTACAGCATCAAAAGTGGCAAAGATTCATTTAAGAACTTTTCCAGAAGGCTGGGGAGAAGGCTCCGTGGATAAAGCACTTCCTGTGCAAGCATGCAGACTGGAATTCAGACCTCCGGCACCCACATCCATGCTGGGCACACATGGGAGCCTGCTGTGACCCATGGTTAGGAATGGGGTCCCTGGGGTAAGATGGCTAGCTCCATTAGCCAGATTGGTGAGTTCTGGGTTCAAGTGAGAGACCTTGCCTCAGTAAGTAAAGTGGAGAGCCATCAAAGAAAGACACCTGACATCAACCTCTGGCCACCACGTGCATCTACACACACATACGTGAACCCACACACATTCATGCATATGCTACACAAGCAAGAAAACAAAAAGAAAAATACAATAAAAATTAACCGTTTAAGCAAGTAACTAAATTTTCTAATGGTAATAGGATGGACATTCCTTGTATGACTTTGGCTATTTTTCCTTTTCTATAAATATCCTTTACATTTCTTACTGAGCAATTCCTGGGACCTCTGTTTATTTATGCATTTTCTCTTTTATCTCTCTGTCAGGGTTCATCGTTTGAGTGTCATATTGTTGAAGAAGTGTGAAAACTCGTTTCTGTATGCATGCCTAAGACAGATCAACTAGTTCACTTTCTTTTCACAAATCTCTTTCTCTATTTTTAGAAATATGTCACTCCAGGAACATCAGGGACATATTAGGTGTCATAATAACTGAGGTTTCAGAGCTCTGTCTTGAAGTCTCTAAACTCCATCAATGTAAACACAGCTAAGCCTGCCGTGGCTCTGATGTCATCTGTCCCGTAAACATCTTCGAGTCTCTGGAGGAATCACAGCAGACGTAGCAGCAGAATTCATAAACAAGCTGGTACAAAATACATTCAAGGAAAAGCCTGTAATTTATGTTGAAAAATCCCAGGGCATCTTGATGGCTTTATAGACGGAGTGATAGCATTAACAGCGTGCAGTGTTTACACTTTGATGCTATTGATATTTTCAGAGTATCTGTATGTATGTGTGGTGGATGCATGTGTATATGTTGATGTATGCACCCACGGGCTAGCCTGGGGCAACCCGAGGAGACCATTAGGTGTCCCTCTCCATCACTCACTTGCCCGTTTTTCCCTTGTGACTTTCTTTTATTGATTCCTGAGATTCTTTGTGGGTATCCGTGATTTTATGATCTTGGCTCCCGCAGGACTGAGGGTACAGGCGTGTGTGGCCATACCCAGCTATTTACATGAGTTCTGTTGATTTGAACTCAGGTGGTCTCAGGCCCTCTTGGCCCTCATGCTTGTGCAGGAAGCTCACTTAACCATCGAGCCTTCTCTCCAGCCCCAGAGTGTCTATTTTTTAGAAGAGTCGCAGGAAGTCATTTAAATTTCAGATTCAACTTGCTCGTTCAACTTGCTATTACAAATGTCACAAATGATTTAATTTATTCTCTACATATTTTAAATCAGTTAGAAAGAAAACTTTTTAGAACAAATCTGATTTTGACTTTAATTATTCATAAGTAAATTATAAATGTAGATTCTTGTTATGCCTGGTGCATTGCCTTAACAGTCGGATTCTGATTGCTTTCAGATAAATTTAGTGAAGGGGTTAGTCACAGAAGTCCCTTTTTAGATATTTTTATTTATTTGCAAGCAGAGAGAGAGATAGAAGAGAGACAAACAGAGAGAATGGGCGCACCAGGGCCTCCAGACACTCAAATGGAGTCTGGATGCATTCACCACTTTGTGCATCTGGCTTTATGTAGGTCCTGGGGAATTGAACCCTGGGCTGTTCGGCTTTACAGGCAAGTGCCTTAACCGGAGCCATTTCACCATAGGACTCAGTTTTTATTCCAGGAAGTAGCAATAGATTGCGTAAAATAAGTCTGCCTTTCCTATCATTATGGATGAAGTGTGATTGTTTCAGAAAGATGTGAAGTGAGGTGGGAAGTGACATCTGAGCAGGCCACCTTCGAGTTTCCGTTTACTCAGGTTAGCGAGGTTCTGGGGAATTTCTACTCAGGTCACTGTGGCTGGATTACCTAGCTTTCTCTTCAGATTTGATTTAAATAAGGCTTCTTAAACAGAAGCACGCGGGTAGGTAGGAGTGAGTGTCAGAACCCCCCAAGGGCCTGAAACAAGAAATAAACAGCTCTGCTTGCCAGCACTGCACTGGTGGTGCAGGCCTGGAATCCAGGCACCCAAGAGGCTGAGGCAGGAAGATGGAAAGTTCAAGGCCAGCCCAGGCCACAGAGTCAAATTAAAGATAGCCAGGGTGATTTAGTGAGATAAGATAGCAGATTAAAAGGCCTGGGGATGTAACTCAGTAATATAGGACTTGCTTAGCATGGGAGAAGCCCTGGGTTCAATCCTCAGGACCACATGTACCCACTGAAAGAGTCGGGGGGGAAGGCAGAGAGACGAGGAGGGGGGAGAGAACAAGAAAGAGAGAGGACATATCCACAGTGGTGGCACTCTTTCTGTTCACAGTTAAGGTCAAATTCAGTAAAATTTGAAGGATTTATGCTCACTGCTTCACTGTCCTCCCCCTTCTACAGCCACTAAACTGCCTCAAGGGAGAGCTGGAAAAGGGAGCTACCGGGACTAGAGAGGTGGCTCAGTGGTTAAGACACTTGCCTACAAAGGTTAATGTCCCAAGTTCAATTCCCCAGTACCCACATAAAGCCAGATGCACAAGGTGGTGCATGCCTCTGGAGCTTGTCCATCAAACTCTACCAGCTCCCCAGGGCCTGACCCTCCCCACCCACTGTCTGTGAGTTTGACTGCTCCAGACACCCTGTGTACGTGAGATCCTCGTTCACCTTGCTGGGACAGCTTATTTCCATGATGACTATCCGTGTCAGAATTTTCTTCCTTTAAAGGCTGAGTGATATCCTATTATGTCACATGCTGTCCACTTATTTATATATGGATAGACACTTAGATTGTTTCTGCCTTTTGGCTCTTATGAATGACACTACCATGAACACGGTTGTATGAGTCCCTCTGAGATTTATTTGAATGTATGTACACACCGAAGTGTAATTGCTGAATCACATGTTAGTTCTATTTTTAATTTTTGGAGGCCCGGCCATATTGTTACAGAGGCGGCCCTGGGTTTATATCCCCAGCAATAGCACACAGGGGTTCCGGTTTCTTCACATCCTTGTCGGTAGCGTTATTTTCTGTGTCTTTTTAAAATCCCTTCCATCCTCACGGATGGGAAGTGTAGAGATGCTTTCCTGTGAGATGAACGATCGAAGCTTCTAGATGCCATTTGCGTATCTTCAGTCCTTCAGTGCCACAGAAGAAATCACTCTTCAAGGCAGATTACATTTTCAAGTCTGTTGACTTCCTCTGTATGACTTCCCAGAAGCCTTCGAACCGGGCGCTTTGTTGGCGATACAACATCCAAAACACCTTAAAAGAAATCTTGAAAGCTGGAAAGAAAAGCTGCAGAATTAAACAAGAAACCACGCTTTGTTCTTCTGTGGACAAAGACTTACTGTCTTGTGGGGAGACTGGCACGATTAGTAAATAAGCAGCTCCAGGGCTGGCTGCGGAGAGTCAAGGTCAGGACAGGTCTGTCAGAGGAAATGTTTGCAGAAAGGAGCTGTCCAGCAGGAGAGAGCCGGTTCCAGGGGTTCGTGTGCTTGCTGATGCTATGCACTGTGACTTTGGGTAAATGACCCCTCTGTGCATGCGTGCGTGCATGTGTGTGTGTGTGTGTGTGTGTGTGTGTGTGTGTGTGTGTGTGTGTGTGTGTGTGTGCATGCGTGTTGGGGTAAGAAGTATTCATCCTGTAGGATCAATGGCTCCATTTACGCTGTAACCAGTTTATTGCATGAGAACACATACATTTTCCGAAAGCAGGCGGTTTTAAGAGCGGGGATTCTGTGACATCACCGGGCAGAGTTAAATCTCGGTCGAGCAGCTGGTATCCGAGCGCTTTGCAGTGAGTTATGGGCTCCGAAGCTTTGGAAGTTCGTTGACGCCCTTTGTGGCGTGATCTGAAGACTTTCCTTCAGGCCGCCTGTTTGTTTTAATGAGGTATTGCAGTTAGCCTGCTCAAATGAGAAACACATGATGTTCCCCAGGCAAGAGAGAAGCAATAACTGTACAGATTTTTGAAGAAGACTAGTCATACCACAGGCTACCATTATGAGAGAAAAAATAACAAGAATTTTAATACAGTTGTCTGGCCAAATATATTAATTTAAACTGAATGCCTTTTCAGAACCCTTATAGCTGTGAGGCACAGCGTTCCACTGGCCCGCATCGCATCTTCCAAACTCGTTTTTGGAGGATTCCTGGAGGATTGAAGTGCGCTTGCCGGGGATAGAGGTTTGGAAGAGTCATGAAAACATCTTTGATCGTTTTACGTGAGGCTTCTTTAAGTCGTACACAGAGAAGCTAAAATAAAAAAGAGATGCGTTCCGAAGCGAGCTGGCATCTTTGCGTTCCCCACGTATGGGAACAAGGTGTGTTTGCGGGTTTGCCGGTGAGGGGAGGGCTGCCTTGTGCACCCGGGGTGAACTGGCCCTTTGGCCTGGCTGGCTGGCCACTTACCCAGACAGATTTTCTGCCTACCTTGTTTAAAAATGCTTATAGAAATAGGGTCTCTGAAATTCTGCTCGGGTGTTAGCCATGAGTTCTAACAAGGCTTTTCTGAAATATAAGTATTTTGTTTATTCTTTAGTGTAGAAATCTGAACTCTCGGAATGGCACATTGATTTTAATTCACCAAGAACTTTACTGATTTTCAGGTTGGAGAACACAGAACAAAAGAGCCAGGACCCTTAAGGGCTTGCAAATAGTTTTTTTCTTTTTTTTGTAAATTGATTGCACTTAGAGTGTGTTTGTCCACATATGAGAGGCAGGCACATGATCTGAGATACACCGGAGGAAGTCAGAAGACAGCCGTGGGTGTCAGTCCTCACCTTCCACTTTATTTGAGACAGAGTCTCTTTTTATTCCTGAGTTTGCCAGGATGGCTGGTCTCCAGTCTTTAGGAATTCTCCTGTCTCTGTCTCCCATGATTAGAGGTGCACCTTACTGTGTCCAGCTTTATGTGGGTTTGGGGGATCTGAACTCAGGTCCTCACATTGCATGGCAGGCACGTTACTCACTGATCCATCTCCCCAGGTCTAGTTGATCTTTCTGAGTGAATATCTCTAAGTCTTCCGACATCTGCTGGAGCACCGGAGGCTTGTTGGGCCACTGGGCATAGTTCTATGCTTTGGTTTCTTTATGTGACTCATGTGAGAACACCAGGGTGACAGGGAGATGATAATCCTCCCATAAAGATCCCTGAAGTTCAAGGTCAAAAGCCTGATTCTTTTGGGAAGACCTGTTCTCTCACCTTGAACAGTCCAGGAGTGAGATTAAAGTTGGAACCTTAGGTTGTTTATCCTACTCGGCCCCCCCAAAGCCCCTCTGTAACCTCAAGCTGAGCTGGTCATACAAGTCTCCTCTTTTAGGGTCCCTACCAAAAATCATCTGCCTCCAAACCAGGATTGTTATGATGCAAGGTACGAAGGCATTTTTCAGTTTTATGAAATCACTTTGAGTCTTGACTTTAGATGTTATTTTCCCAGTTGGAAATGGAAGCCCACAACCACTTTTCCCTACACTCTCCAGCTCTGTCTAGTTTGTCTTATTTTTGTGGGGGGACAGGGTTGGTGACATTTTTCTTGAGCTCACATGAAGCCAAAAATCAGCACCCTTGACTCTCATAGCCATGTATATATCCTGTCACAACCTGTATGTGTCCAGTTTTCACTGGTTGTCCATATGCCCTTGTGAAGAATGGGAAACGGCCAAGTGTACCTCACACCCTTTGTTATTTCAGATCATTTGGTCAACACCTGACTCCTGCTCCGGAATTCTTCCTGGGACCTACGAGACCATCTAGCTGTGAGTGCTGCACCAATGCAGATTGACTTTGCGCGAAGGGGCAAGAGAGAAGTCATCGTCATAATTAATCTTTTTTACATAAACTATTCCTTCTTGAAATGGCCTGCATCATGCAGACAGCCTGTTTCGAAGGGAAGATGCACGTGCAGTTTTCTCTGGCCAGGCCCTGCTCAGCTCACTGTGTTTTCGGTCTGAATGCGTCCCTCAGAGCTCTGTAATTGGAAGCACATATTTTCATGCCACCGCCCAGCTGCAGAGGGGCATGGAAATTCCCCATCTCTGTTCATTCTTCCTTCATCCCTGTGCCATGATCTTAAAGATTCAATTCAGATTTGCAGCTTTTCAAAGAAAACCACAGGACACGATTTTTAATCTCTCGAGATTTGTTTGCCTGTGTTCTACATAGAAAATGGCCATTTCCTCAATCGACCCAAACCTTTCCCCATCTGAGGATGAGGGCGTCTTCCCAAAGTGAAGCAAACATCGCTTAGGGCCAATATGGAATGTGGGGGCTCTTTTTCAGTGTGCCAAGGAGTGGCCAAGGTTTAGGTGGAAATTTTAACTTTCCTATTAATTCCTACCCTGGGGGTGGAGGGGAATGCTCTGCATGAAGTTACCTAGAGACGATGCAGGCTCTTCTTCTCATTTCATCTGTGAACTGTTTCTGATTGCCCTCATTGAGGAAGGGTCACTGTGAATAATGATGCCCTGACAGCCCAGGTGGGGAAGCTGCATCAGTGGTCACCAGATGTGCAAGGGCGGTGCTCTGAGTTTCCTGATGCTTGGGGTTTGGGAGCTATACACATGTGGAGATTCAGCTCCTGCCCGTATTTGTTGATAAGAGGCTGATATCTTTTTCCCCATAGCAGTTGACAAAGGCTCTGGCCAGGTTTACAGAGCCAGCATTTGGAAGGCCGAGGCAATTGGTCCACAAGTTTAAGGAGCAGCCTGGGCTACATAGTAAGCCCCTGTCTGAAACAAAAAACAAAGAAGTGTGTTCCTGGCGTGGTGGCGCACGCCTCGAATCCCAGCACTTGGGAGTCAGAGGTAGGAGGATCATTGTGAGTTCAAGGCCCGCCTTGGACTACATTGTGAATTTGAGGTAAGCTAGGGCTGGAGGAAGACCCTAATTAAAACAAAACCCACAGAAAACAACAGAAAGATCAAATCCTTATCTCTGAAGCCAATCTCTGTGCTCTGCAGGGTGGCAAGGTTTGGCAGGACTGGATTATAACTTTGCTGCTTCCCATATAGAGCTCCTTTGGTCCTTTTAGCTAAACACTAAATGCCACGAGCATCTCTTGAGATGAAGATTCTCCTGCTTAAGGGGTCACAACTCCCAAATCTTAGACGCCTGCATGAGACTGTGCACGTCTGTATTTTTCCCTTTCACTTTAAACTCCCGAGATAATAAAACGAGTTCTACTGAAGCCAGATTCCCCCAAGGAAGATGGCCCCTCCCGGAACCTGCTCCTGACCCAGGAACCATCAGGCATGTGTTGAGATGGGGCTGCCCAGAGTGGGAGAGGCTGCCACCTCTCCAGAACACCTGGTCACACAGACTGTAAGCTGACAGGCATTTAGCATCCCACATGCCGATTCTATACCCCACTGCTGTCTCCTCACCAACATGACAGGTGGCCTGGAGGCCTCCCCGGTCTCTTCCTTCCCCACAAAAATAAAGAGGCCTTTCTGGGAAGGTCACCCAGTGGCCTTAGGTTGAGCAGCTAGAACTTCCAGAACCAGGGAGGATCAAATGGAAGCTTACAGCCCCTTGAAGTCAACACACTCATGTCTCCCTTCGGCTCTCGTTCCCTTTTATTCCAACGCCAAGCCCTCTTCCCCATGGATTTTGCTTTCTATACCATCCTACCTGTTCTCTCATGGACACATTCCCAATGCCAGTAGAGCTTTCTTTCCCCCCTAACATTCCTTTATATATTTTATTCATTTATGAGAGAGAGAGAAAGAAAGAGAGAGAGAGAGAGAGAGAGAAAGGGGGGAGAGCAAGAAAGGGGGAGATATAACATGGGTGCACCAGGTCTTCTTGTTGTGGGAATTTTAAGTTTCAGGGGTCCCCCAGATTTATGAACCTCAAGTTTTGGGTTTTTAATCTTTAATGAAGAATAATAAAAATGGAATAAAGAAGGACAAATGATGAATTATTGAGTTTATTTGCAGAGAAATCACAACTTGTTGGAGTGTGTTTAAAGGGAATTGTGACTTGGAAAGGAAAACTAGAACATTTTTATGTGGAAAACATATTGCAGAAAAGTGGAAGTTAGGGAGAAACTGAGGTTCGGACAATGAAGTCAGGCTGGAGCTGGGGTACTATGAATAAATGGAAAGAAGAAACAAGCAGTTGTGGCTATACTAATATCTAACAAAATAGACTTTAAACCAAAAGTAATCAAAAGAGATAAAGAAGGCCACTTTATACACCATAAGGGAACAGCTCAATAAGATGATATTACAATCAAAAAGATAAATGCACCAAACACAGGTGCTCCTGATTTAATAAAGTACATTATACTAGACATAAAGTCAGAAATCAACCCTAACATAATATTAGTGGGTGACTTTAATACCTCACTATCATCAATAGACAGATCATCTAAACAGAAAATAAATAAACAGTGGAGTTAAATGACACCATAGATCAAAGGGACATAATGACATCTACATAATATTTCATCCAAATGCTATAGAATAAGCATTCTTTTCAGAAGCTCATGGAACCTTCTCTAAAATATATCACATATTAGGTCACAAAGCAAGTCTTCACAAATTTAGGAAAACTGATAAAATTTTTTGTATTATTTCCAACCACAATGCAATAAAGCTAAAAATGAACAATAATAGAAACAACAGAAACTATACAAGCTCCTAGAGATTGAACAAGATGTTATTGAATAATGATGGGTCTCTGAAGAAATCAAGAAGGAAATAAAAACATTCCTAGAACAGAATGAAAATGAAAACACAACATACCAAAACACATGGGACACGATGAAGGCAGTCTTAAGGGATGTTTATTGCTCTAAATGCCGACATTAGAAAAAGAAGATCTCAAGTAAATAATGATCCATCTAAAGGCTTTGGAAAAACAAGAACAATGCAAACTTAAAGGTACCAGGTGGAAAGAAATAATCAAGATCAGGGCAGAAATCAATGAATTAGAAGCAAAGAAAACCATTTTAAAAATTGCCAAAACAAAGATGGGGTTCTTTGAAAAGATAGACAAGATTGAGCAACCCCTAGCCAAATTAACAGAGAGAGAGAGAGAGAGAGAGAGAGAGAGAGAGAGAGAGAGAGAGAGAGAGAGAGAGAGAGAAAGGAGAGAACCCTAATCAACAAGATTAGAGATAAGAAAGGAGATATTACACAACATATACCAATGAAATAAAGAGAATCATAAAGACACATTTCCAAACCTCATCATCTACCAAAAGAAGGCAATTTGGAAGAAATGGATGACTTTCTTGATATGTATGATCTACCAAAGTTAAACCCACAGGAAATAAACAATCTCATAGAGCTATAACAACTGGTGAAACTGAAGCAAAATAAAGAATCTCCCAACAACAACAACAACAACAAAATTTCCAGGCCCAGATGGATTCACTGCTGAATTTTCCCAGACTTTACAAAATCATAAAAAACCACAGCTTCTCACGTTATGTCATAAAATTGAAACGGAGGAAATGCTTCCTAAGTCCTTTTATGAAACCAGAATTGTACTGATCCCAAAACCTGACAGACACAACACAAAAGAAAATTATAGATCAATATCTCTGATATACTTAAGCACAAAAATTCTTAATAAACTTCTTTCATATTGAATTCAAGAAGGCATCAAAAATATCACTCAATTTGATCAAGTAGGTTTTGTTCCAAGATGTAGTGATGGTTCCATATGAGGAAATCAGTAGATATAATACTGATTACACAGTAATATACATAATACATATATTATATAAACAGACTTTAGCATAAAAAAATAGCCCTGATAGGTCAAGAAAAGGCCTGCAACAAAACACAGCATCCCGTCATGATAAAAACCCTGGAGAGACTAAGTTTAGAGGGGTTGTATCTGAACATGATAAAGGCTATGTCTACCACACCTAAAGCCAATATCATACACAAAGCATTCCCACTAAGGTCTGGAACAAGATGGGAGTGTCCACTCCCTCCCCGCCCCCACTGTTATTTAACATAGTACTTGAAGTCTTAGCTAGAGTGATAAGAAAAAGAAGGCAGATGTAAATTGGAAAGGAAGATGTCAAATCTGTGTTATTTGGAGATAAGATTCTGCATTTAAAAGACCATAAAGCCTCCACCAATGAACTCATAGAGCTGACAAATACTGTCAGCAAAGTGACAGGATATTAAACCAACACACAAAAATTTGGTAGCCTTCTTATGTACTAAGGAAAAACACACTGAGAAAGAAATCAAGGAAACGGGCCCATTTACAATAGCCACACAAAAATAAATATCTCGGACTATCTCTAACCAAGGAAACGAAGTGAAGGCATTAAAACACTGAAGAAAAAAACTGAAGGAGACATGGACCAGCTTGCAGATGAATTAGAATTTCTGTGAAGATTGCCCTCCTACCAAAAGCACTACACAGTTTCAATGTAATTCTAATCAAATTTCCAGTACCATTCTTCACATAAATAGAAAAAAAAATCTCTAAACTAACTCTAATTGGGTCAAGGACCTCAATATAAGACCTGAAATTCTGAAATGACTAGAGGAAAAAGAAGGGAGCATCCGCCAAGATGTGGGCGTAGGCAAAGACTTTATGAATAAGGTCCCAGTGTTGTCCAGGGAATTAGACACTCAACCATTTGGATCTCATGAAACCAACAGGCTATTTTTTTTTCTTTTTTTATTGTCCATAATGAGTTACATTATTTAATAGGCAAACAATGAGTTGTTATCCCCAATGTCCCTCTTACCCATCCCCAATCAGCTGGATATCCTCCTCCGTGGGCAGTCTGGATCAGTCCTTGGGGCTGGGGACCATGGATAGCCTAGGAGTCACGGGCCCTAGTGTGTTGTTACTGAGGGGGGCCATGACTTTGGATATTCTCCCCCACCAAGACTCTCACAATCTTTCTGCCCCCTCTTCTGCTCAGTTCCCTGAGTTGTGGTGGGTGAGTATTAAGGCTGTTTAATTGTTGAGATCTTACGGGTCTCTGTACTTCTGATTTAGGTTGTGTCAATAATCATTGGTGTCTGTCTCACTGGCTTGTCCTGAGTTGACTGATTGGCTGTCACTATGGGTCACTTGTTTATCCCATTATTCTCTTCAGGGTTCCATATGGATCCTCCATTGTAGGTCTGGGGTGGCTCATCTCTTGTCAGGATGTCAGCTATCACCCTGCAGTTCGTTGTTAGGGTTGGTAGCGCTCTCTCTCTCTCTCTCTCTCTCTCTCTCTCTCTCTCTCTCTCTGCATTTGCCTCTGGCACCCTTAATGCTCCATGGGGGTTCCAATTGGTAGAATCCATTGCTGAGAGGTATCTGGAGCTGGGAGCCTGGCTGCAGCTTTTGTCCACGGCCTGGATCATAGCTGAGAACCCTAACCCTTGTTCCCCATGGGTCACCACATGGCTACTAGTCTGCCATCTTGAACCGGAAGCCCCCCTAAAAGGCTATTGTAGAGAGAAGTAAGCCATCAACAGTCAATAGATAACCTACAGAATGGGAGAAAATCTTCCCTCAGCTATACATCTAATATCTAGAATATACAGAGAACTCAAAAAACAAAACAAAAACCCAATTGACCCACTCAGAAAATGGGGCAGGGAACTGAACAGAGTTCTCAAAGGAAGAAATGCAAATGATCTTATTTGTAAGTACAGTTACTGCAGAGGTCACAGAGTGGGTCCCTATCTAATCTGCATGGGGTCCTTGTAAAGGGGGGATTTAGAGACAGAAACTCACGGGAACAACACATGTGAAGCTGAAGGTAGAGGGCTGATCAATACTCCTGTGAGCTAGGGAATGCCCATAGGGGGCAGAAAGCAGCAGAGGCCTGGATCAACTGTCCGTCCCTCAGAGCCTCAGAAGGGACCCACCTGCCGCCGCCTCCTTCATCTTTGATTTCAGGGCTTCAGAACTGGGAGACAGTAAATGTGTGTTGCTGAAGCCACCCTGCCTGTGGCCCTTTGTTAGGGAAGTCCCTGGAAACCCTCATACCATCCTGTGATTCTGTGTGAACTCAGAAGCCAGGAGATCCATGTTGGGCCTGACTCATGGCCTACTGGGGACAGCCCTACACAGTTGCACAGGTTCTTGTCACATTAAAGATTTGCTGGGGCAGATGACTCAGTGGGTAAAGTGTATTGCGAGGAACTGAGATCTGATCCCCAGCACCCATGTTAAAAAAAATAAAAAAATAAACTTGGTGCAGTGGCATGTGTTTGTAATCCCAGCACAGGGGAGGCAGAAGCAGGAGGATCTCTGGGGTTCACTGACGGGCTTGTTTCACTGAATTAGTAGCTCTGGGTTCATTGAGAGACCCTGTTTCAAAAACTTAGGTGGAGAGCAATAGAGGAAGTCACCCTGTGTTGACCTCTGGTCTTCACATGCGCACACACACATGTTTCAATATATATATATATGTATATTTTGCTAAGAATAGTTGTTCAGTAAGCTCTGGCCTCACATATTTTGGAGACAAGGCCACTCATTCTAATTTGAGTCCCTTTTTGGTCCTTGGTGGATGCGTCCTTTTGTGGGGAGTGCCAGCTCTTGGTTATCCCTCCACAAGAAGGGATGGTATGGCTCCATTCATGAGGAGCAGGGGCAGAAAATACTGGTAGGTTACTTTTCAGTCCCCTGAAACCAGGGTGTCCCCTTCAACTCTCACGGGTGACCCGGATCTGTGACAGAGTCCTGGCTGAGAAACTGTCATTCTCAGGAATCATTTCACAGCCCTTGAGCCAGGCTTTCCTCCATAATCACCCAGCATTCTCCATGTATCCAGGCAGCAGGAAGTGACTGTCACATGAGCTCTTACCCTGCAGAGCAGGTTGCAACACAGCTCCTGTCCATAGCCCAGGTTCTGGCCCCAGTGCCTGCATTTCATTTCCAACGAGTCCCCAGAGACTGACTCCCAAGATTGATACCATAGTCTTATCTCTACTCCATTCTGGAATGTTCTTCCCATAAGGTTTGTTTAATGTTCTGCCCCTGAATTTTGCCAATGGCAGAGGTCAGGCAGAACATGTTTGTGGTTCCTGGTGCCATTATGTGGCCGACTTCTCAGAGAACACCGAGGTGTTCGGTGTCCCTCATGGAAAGTCCGTTTCAGATCTGAGACTAAGGATAGACTCAGCCTTTTCTTAAAAAATGGTGACCTTCCTAATGGTGAAAGTGAGGTCATGTGGCTTTCCTAACAGATGGTGACAGGTCATTGGCTCTTCCACATTCCGTTTCAAAGCTAAGATTTTCCTAATTGCTGTGGCTTTTTCTTAAAATTCTTAAGAAATTTTCAATTTTCAATTCTTCGGTTTCAATTCTTTTCAATTCTTCGTTTCCAAATTTACGGCTTGATTTTAAGTTTTCTGATGTTAAAAACATTGTTTTTGCAGTATTGGAGGTGTAGCCCAGGGTCTTGCACATGTGAGGCAGGGTTACTGAAGCAGACATTCTTCTCTGGTGTGCAGAGAGCAGCTTACAACTTTTCCTGGTCACTTTGGCTCTGAGTTCCTGTTTCCAAGGAGTCTGGTTTGTTTGCTCCTTGACATTCAAGCCTTGCCCTCCAGATGCACCCAGAAGGCAAAAACAGCTTCTTTCTTGGAGCACTACCACTCAACTATATCCTTCCCTTAATAATATTTTTCATACCTGTGTTTTCCACTCATCTTATTTTAAAAACGAACATTTTTTTAACAAAATGAGCATATCGTCGATGTTTTAGTAAACAGTTCAATCAAATTATGTGTAGTCATTCGTAAATGTATAAAATGACTTGAAACAGTAAAATGAAATTTTATGTTACCAAGATTAAAATAGATTTGTGGTTGTATTTGTCAGACGTATCTTTTCCTACCATGTCATAGTCTCTGTGACTTACTTCTAAAAATTTATTTAGATCAAACTCTAGGGGCAGATTTTTTGGGATTTAGTGAAGGAAGGGAGGGAGAGAGAGAGAAAGATTTACATTTTTCTTCCTCTCTGTGGCCCTCGTTCCTATTTCCAAGGGATTTGGCCCATCTAGGGTTTTTGTTCCTTGGTATTCATTCACCCCTTCCTCCAGCTGCACTTCCAGAGGGCAGAGGAGCTCCTTTCTGCTCGCTTCCCCAGCTCCACCTTTCCCTCCACAACACCTGACTGTAACAGACCACGTGGAACCCTCAACTCCTCTTCTTCATGAGTCTCTGCAGCTCCGTATATTGGAATTCATCCCTCAATCCCTCCTGCCATAGCAAAAAATGCAATGAATTTTATTTCCAGAGCATGGATTCCTTGTGTTGCAGTCAGCTTTCTAGTTGCTGTGCAGAAAGAACCCAAACAAAAGCAGCTTGTGGAGGAATGGGTTTATTTGGCTTACGGACTCAAGGAGAGACTCCATCCTGGCAGGGAAAACGATGGCATGAGCAGAGGGCTGGACATCACCTCCGCCACAGCGCTGGAAATAACGGCAGGAAGGTGTGCCAAATACTGGCAAGGGGAAGCTGGCTTATAACCCCCAAAAGCCTGCCCCCAACAATACAGCTCCATCGAGGTTGTAAAACCCAAACTGCCATCAGTTGAGGATCGATTACCCAGAACACATTCATTTGTTTGTGGGGGACACCTGGGTCAAACCATGACACCTTGTGTATCATGGGCACAGCTCATCTCATTGCTTGAAAGATAACCAGGCTTGAGGCTTTGAGCAGATTCCCCACTGGTTTATTTACCTTTCAGAATATTCTAGCATGTCCACCAACCCGTGTGTTAACCAAAGGTGAGATCAGACTGGCAAAGGCTTTGGGAATCTCAGCTTGATTCCCCAGCCCCCCCCTTTTCTACGGGGGATATCTAGAAGTGAGCTTTACTACCTGTATAGATGTTTCCCTTCTTCCATGGAAGAAGCTGCTGATGTGGCTGAGGTCAGTGATGGCATTTCGGAGGTGATGTTGGCAGGATCTTGGAGGCAGGTTACCCTGGAGGGTAGAAGGAGTGAATGACTTGACTCTGCGGATTGAGAGGGAGGAAGAACATTAGAGAGAAACGCAGAGGGGAGCTTTGCTGGGGCCTCTGCTCCTGTTGTGTTGAGACTCAGTGGACATCAGGAGAGAGGTCTCTGGGGCTCCTAGATTAGAGCTGAGGAGGCTGCAGAGGCAGAGGAAAACCACAGACATGAACTTGGCCTTGTACAGAGCTTGCACTCGTGGGCAGGGATATAGTGCCTGAGAGAGGATCGGTGCTAGAAAGGTGGTGGAGGGGTCCCAGGAGGACACGGGGATGTGATCTTCACATCGCACTATTGAGGAAGGGCCACTTTCAAAAATCAGTTTTCTGATTGAGCCCCTTCTGGAGTGAGATGTTATTCACGCCGCATCAAGCTCTACTCCTTCCAGGAGCTGCATAATGACCTATGATGGATTCTTTTTCTATTCTTTTCGAGCATAGATTCATTTTATTAAATAATGGCCTTTATTGTGACATTTCCATAAAGGTGAACAATAGACAGTGCATTCTTTTTTATAAATATTTTATTTATTTATTTTCAAGCAGAGAGAGAGAGAGAGAGAGAGAGAGAGAGAGAGAGAGAGAGAGAGAGAGAGAGAGAACACCAGAACACCAGGGCACCACCTTGTGGGTCTGGCATATGTGGGTCCTGGGGAATTGAACCCAGGGCCTTAGGCACTGGAGGCAAGTGCCTTAACCGCTGAGCCATTTCTCCAGCCCTAGACAGTGCATTCTTAATTTGCTATTATTGGCCTCAGTGGAATTAGCATGGTGCTTATGTTGACTCATTCAGTATTTAAAGTTTTATTATTTTGCACATGTGTATGGGTGTAGTGCACATTAAAGTGTGCATGCATATTCTTAAGAGTGTGTGCAGGTGTGCGAGTGCACATGGGTGTATGCACATGGAGGCTAGAGGTCAATGTCAGGTGCCTTACTTGATTGGTCTCCACCTTGTTCTGTGTGTCTGTGTGTTGGCATAGACCATGTGTAGTGTGGTGTGGTGTGTTATGATGGGTATGCCCTTGTTCCACCTTACTTTTTAAGATGGGGTCTCTCACTGAACCCACAGCTTACTGACTGAGAAGACTCACACAGGGGTCCTCTATTCTCTCCCTCTCCAGCACCAGGATCACAGGAACACACTGCTACACATGATGGTAGGGACCCAAACTCAGGTCCTCATGCTTTCTCCACTGAACCGTCTCCTCAGCCCCTGGTTCTGGGATTTCTTTAGGGAGCATTGTGAACAGGAGGCTGGGCTTCTCAAGCTGGGCATATCAGAGATGCTCATGTGAACTGAAAGATCTCTCTTTACAGACTTTGTAGCATTTCCAAAGGGAAAAAAACCCACTGTTCCCATTCCTGGAAATCCTTACTTTTCATTATTCAAAAGTCAAGTCATTCTAGTCTTTTGTCCCTCAGTGAAGAAACCAACTTCTCATTACCTCTCTTGTCTATTTGTTTTCAACTCTTCATCAACACATTATGGGGGAGGGGCTTCTGCTTATCCCATTTTGTTTCTTTGTTTTATGAACATATTGGTGTGTATGTGCATATGTTCATGTATATGTGTGTGTCTATAAGCTCATGCATAGATGGCTATGTGTGTGTGTAGGCCATGGACAACCTTGGATGTCATTCCTCAGGAACACATCCACCTTTTCTTCGGAGGCAGGGTCTCTCATTGACCTAGAACTTACCAACTAGGCTAGACTCTGTGACTGGAAGCTGTCACCCCAGCACTGAGAATCCACACACATGCCATCACACCCAGCATTTTTCTGTGAGTTCTGGAGTTGGCACTCAGTTCCTCATGCTTGGGAGGCAGGCACTTTACTGAGCCATCTCCCCAGCCCACTTGTCCTATCTTCGATTTGCAATGATACGGCTTGATCAGCTCCAGGATGGAGTGGGAAAAGTCGGTGGCAGCCATATGTGTTATCTGTTCATGAAGCACCTCGGAGGTCTGGGGCTGAATAAGTGCAGAGCAGATCTGTGGTTGTCTTTGCAGTGGTTCTGGGGGTCATAGTTTGGAAGGATCAGTAGAGACACATACATGAAAATGCTGTTCCCCCCCCAGCAAGCAGTGGTCACTAGTCCTAGTGCCACTCGGTGTCATATTTGAATTTATACCATTTATAGAAACCCAAGCCAGAAAGACTCATGTTGTTGGCAGCTGACGAAAGCAAGTTCAGCTCAATTTTTGATGCTGAGAGTCAATGTGAGCTCAAGTCAGAGAGTGCATTCCATCTTCCTTCCAGGTGGGCAGGGCTGTGGGGCTGGCGAAGTCACTGTCTCACTTTGGTCAGGTCTCAGGGATTCCAAAGAGTATTTTGATTGGGGAATGGAGGGCTTGAATGATGCCTTCCAAAATACATCCCTTAGAGGTATGAACTAACAAAATAAATGAAAGAAAATTGGATTAATTTTATATAATTCTCCCACTTTGAGTTCAGTCTTGGAATGCCTATGAAAACAAAACATCCCTTAAAGAAAGCTCCTCGTTGACTTTGGCCATGAGAACTCTGCGTCTGCTCAAGAGCAGGGGCAGTCAGGCATATGCTTTGAGATGTGTGTGGTGAGGGAGGGGTGGGTTTCAGAGGAGAGTGGGGGTACCTGAAAGGCCTGTTCTGGCACTGAGGGTGATGGCTGGTCTCCGTGGAACTTTCCCAGCAAATTCCTTTCAAATTATGTTTTTGAAACCAGATCCCGTCCCCTTCTGCTATTGACGGTCTTTCTCTGAAATAGCCTGGGAAGCCTGCTGGGTGTTCATGTGTCTCCCACATGGGTGACGAGCGTTTGGCAGAAAACCACAGTGGTAAATGGGGTGAGAATCAGATAGAGAACACTATTTTGGGGGTAGTAGCTCAGAGGAATAGTTCAAGTTCACCACTAGCTTCCTGGTTGGAGGCTTCTTGGTTCCCACTCTGGCTCCGCTTTTCACTCTGGCTTTAAACCAGGACTGGGCCTGCGTGAGCTTCAGTTTTCTCATCTGTGGAATGGGGAGAAAGTCACCTCCCATAGGATGGTAGTAAAAAGCAGCTGAAATGATTCATGGATGCCAAGCCTGTGTTGTGGGTTATGGCTTGTGATTTATAGTTATTGGAACACCAGCAGACCTTGTTACATGAAATAGGAAAAAGAAGGTTTTGCCTGGAAACTTTTGCTGAGTATTTTTCAGGGGAGATGTTGGTAGTGTTTATTACAAACATGGGCATCTCTGCAGCAGTGCTGTGTTCTGGATGCCAGGGAAGGGTTCCGAATGGCACAGTAGGTTGCTTGTTGGCCCTAGAAAATGCACTGTCTATAGCTGATTTTAAAAAAAATCTGATGATCAGACATGAGCCACATGGAAGACAGTGAGGACATAGACGTGAACTCACGTTGTTTTTGGCCTGGCTTCCCTGCCATGCATCTGTCTCGTCTCTGTGGGTTTGTGTGTATGACTTACAAGCTGAAGGACTGTAGGGAACTCCTCAGGGAGGGAACCTGGTGTGTGATCCAATGGCATTTCATAACATGATTTTGAGTGGAAAACTGGCCTCACCTAGACACAAAGCTTCTTTTTATAAACCACTTTTCAGAGCCAGGGTTGTTCTCACATGGGCACTAACTTCCCTGGCCCACACGGAACAGAAGTCGCCATGCCCAGCAGAAATTGCTTGCTCAAGCCTATAGTTTCTTTCTTTGCAGTCTCTAAGGTGTAGCATCCGAATAGACAGGCCCGGCAGGATGGCTCAGGTGTCCACTGGAAACTCATATGAAAGCAACAACTTGGGTCTTCAGATGTGCTTGAAAAGTATTGCATTAGACAAGAATGTGATATTTTTTTTCTTTTTGTCTAGTCTGGAAGTGATGTATGAGACAGAATCTGTATTGAGTTTTGATAAATAACTAGAGATTATTTCGAATCCAACTTTCATATTGCAACCTGAAGCTAAATGTAGATAAAGTCTGGGTTGAAACGAAATGTTTCCACATGGCTGATCCATACCATAGGCTGGTAATTGACAATAGTTGGAATGTTTTAACTTTTTCAGGAGACTAGTAATGGCAGAATCAGTTTTATAACTTTGAGATCGCTTTAATTGATTGTAATTTTGCACGGTCATCTGCCCTATTGAACATAAGAGAATACAGTCCATGTGTGGGTTTAAATTTATGGCATTCTCTTCTTTTTTCTTTATTATCCATAAATAGATACACTGAATGAGCAAATAATATGAGTTGATATCCCCATTTCCCCGATTTCCCTCTTCCCTGTCCCCAGTCAGCTGGGGATCCTCCACTGTGGCAGTCTGGATCAGTCCATGGGGTAGGGAGTTATGGAGAGCCTAGGAGTCAGTCCGGTTCCACCCACCTTTGTGTGTTGTTACTGAGGGAGGCCATGTCTCTGGATATTCTCCCCCACCATGTCTCTTACAATCTTTCCATCCCCTCTTCCATTCAGTTCCCTGAGTCATGGGGGGTGAGTATTAAGGCTGCTTTATTGTTGAGGTCTTAGGGGTCTCTGTACTTCTGCTTTAGGTTGTGTTGAAGATTGATGGTGTCTGTCTTGCTGGCTTATCCTGGGTTGACTGATTGGCTGTGGTTATGGGCATTCTCTTGTTGAAATACCAATATTGTCCATCTTTTTAGGTGTTCATAAATCCAGACAAATCCTCTTATTAATAAATGTATAGATTCAATAAGAAAAAGGAACTGAGACTACATTTTTTTGCAAAGATCCTTACTTCAGAAATAAATCTTTCCTTGCATTTGAGGAAAAGCACACATCTTATGTTACATCTTTTAATTTTATTAACTACGTTTTACCAAAGCTTATGCATGAAACAGTTCCTGGTTATAATAACTTCTTAAAAGCATTCTTTTACCTGGTAGTGTTTGTGCAGTATGAGAATACATCATAAAAAAGTCTTGATGCTATCCTAGGTTCCAATTTAAGCCATTTTCCCTAAAGTAGAAAATTCTCCACTTAGATATTCTATGACTTGTTGTTATCATACATGCTACCTGATATAACCCTGGATAATGAGAACGTTGGCTTCTGGGAAGGATGTTGATCAAATTGACTTAGAGCTACCTGAATGACTTCATACTCAAATCACAGAAGAATGGCTGAATCTGTGTATGTGCCCCAAGAGCCCCTTAATGCTTTTCGGATCAAACTTCTGATCACAATGACAAAATGAAATCCCTTTACCTGGTTCAGGTGTTTTCTTCTCTTTGTGCTCATAGGGCTTTGTCACCATTGTACCTAGGCTGGAGGACCAATTCCTCAAACGTTTCTTATCCCTTAATATTTCACTCTAGTTTCCCATATTCAAAACCTGAACTGTGTGGTTCTGGAAACAACTTCCTTGGCCTTAGACATACCACACTCCTGCCTCATTTTATTCCCACTGTGCTGTGTTCTGTGCATGCGTGGAAGGTGCCATTTCCATCATCTGGTCATTTCCATTCTTTGAGCTGTCTTTGTCCCAAAGATTTATTTATTTATTTATTTATTTTAAAATATTTTATTTATTCATTTTCAAGCAGAGAGATACAGAGAGAGAGAGAGAAGGAGAGGTAGGGATAGAGAAAGAGAGAGAGAGAGAGAGAGAAAACACCAGGGCCACCACCTTGCGGGTCTGGCTTATGTGGGACCTGGGGAATTGAACCTAGGGCCTTAGGCACTGGAGGCAAGTGCCTTACCCGCTAAGCCATCTCTCCAGCCCCCAAAGATTTATTTATTTTTGGAAGAGGCATCACAAATTATTTAAAATGGGAAAGGAGTTTAATGACCTTGAAGTCTTTCTGCTTAGCTGCTGTGGGCTGTGAGCAAGTTACTTAACTTCCCGGTCTCCATGCCATTAATCATAATTATCATTACAGCAGACACTGAGTAAGTGGAAAGCTAGGCTCCTTCCATAGTACCTTCTGGATCCTGCTTGGGAAAACACAGCACTCTGGTGACTGGTATCACTTTAAGATTGTGACATACATCTGTGATGGGCACTCCCTGAAGGCCAGAAACCCTTCTTCTCCCTTGTTTTCTGCTGGGTTTCTGTAAGGTAGTCTCAAGGGTCAGCTTCAGCAAACTCTCCTGAGTTCACTGAACTCACTTCTGCTAAGACACGAGGTCTGAGCAGCTTGTCTTCCCAGCTATCCACCCGATGACTCCTAACCTTGTATCCCAGTTGGCAGCTGGCTCTTCTTTGGTATCCCAGCATGCATATACACAAAAACTTTGGACTTCAAGTTCAAGTTCAAGTCTTGTGTTCACCTATCTCTCCCAGCTCTTTGTAGTAGAGAGAGTGTCTTCCCAGTTGTAAAGGCCACAAACTTAAAACACAGTCACAAACACATCATTCCTCTTGTGTGTGGACACAACAGCATCTTAGTAGGGGTTGTACCAACACTGACAAACCTTTCCTCTTGAAAACCTTTTCTTTTGTTCCCCTTTTTATTATTGGAAGGAGAGAGAAGAGAGGAGAGAGACAAAGAGAATGGAAGTGCCAGGCTCTTTTGCCATTGCAAACAGATTCCAGACACATGTACCACGTTGTGTATCTGGCTTTATATAGGTACTGGGGAATTGAACCGGAGCCAGCAGGCTTTGCAAGTAAGCACCTTTAACCACTGAGCCATCTAACCTTTTAGGCTGTCACAGGTGCAGGTGACTTCCCACCATCTGGCAACAGATTCCAGATCTTTACCGAAGTCCAGTCTTGCTGTCCATGCAGATTCCAGTCTGAATTCTGTCTACCTGTTGACGGTTCAAGCTATGAGTGCTTTAGAATGTGTACCTAACTGGCCCTCTGGCATACAGGCCTATTTCTCTAGATCTCGATGTGGCTAATTCCCGTTTATGGTACATTGTTAATGCAACCTTCCAGGGAGAGCTGCCTGTCAGCAAGGGCCACTTCCTCCAGGCCACCTCCTCTGGGAGTGGCCAGGGCCCTGAGAAGACCTCCTCACTCAGGGAAAGTGACCCAGTTGTTATTACTGTGCTGCAAGGCTGTCATTTCTGCACAGCCAAATCCCTCATGTCCTCAGACTGCCTGTGAGCAAAGCTTTACCTGTTGGTCTACATGACTACAGTAGCCTGGAGGGTTTGATTTGTGGAGTCTTTGACGTAAAGGAGATCTATGGGCTAAAGAGTGTTTATTACAAAACGCTTTCCACGACCCCCTGAGCAGGAAGGGAAGCACTTCACAGTCACTCCTTTGACCCGGTTTCTGCAGCACAGCCAGTCCCATCCTAAACGATCCCTGTGGTCAGATACACGATGTGGAAAGAGGTCTCTGGAAGACAGAACCAATAGGATGAATCTATGTTACAAAGGGGTTTATTTGATTGGCTTACATGATCCAGGCTGGGTAGTCAAGGAATGGCTGTGGGCAGGCTTGACATGGAGAGTTCAACCTGGCAGTTGCTCAGTTCATGAGGCTGGATGTCTCGGAAGTCCCCACCTGGTGCTCAAGGCCTGGAGGATCCACAGAGAGCTGCTGGTACCAGAGGATGCACTCAGCAGCAAGTGCAGAAGCCCTGCTTTCCCCTGGGATCTCTTTATACCTGGGATTCCTCTGGAAGGGGAGAGTCCTGGAAATGCCTCTTCTTGATTTCTCATCCAATCAGTTCATTATTGAGATTCACCATCAGGATTGCAAATACATTTTGTCAATTTTTAAAAAAACATATAATACATAACATCTCTAGAGAAAAGAACCTGAAAATTCAGCGTGTTCATCATAATCAATTACAATATCAGGAGAGATGTTCCTGTGTGCCCTTCGAAGTCTTCTCTCCCTTCCTCTGAAAGTGAACATTGTGTGTATTTTTCTTGCTTCTGCTTCTTTGTTGTCCTTTGTAGCTTTCTTACAGAATTCTGTGTGCTTCCTTACTACATTAAG